>OV702290.1:175293337-175480837 GCA_916181665.1 Avena sativa | reverse complement strand
CGATTTGTCAAAGGGATTGGACTGGTGACTTACCCATTCAGTGACTTTGGCACTGGACGTTCCAAAAACGGGTACTATGGGATCGGGTGAATTAGAGAATAGACAGAGGTCCGTTGGCATTTCAGCCTTTCTTATCCTTTCAGGGCCTATCCGAAAGAGAATCCAGTACCTCTTGGTCCTGAATAGCAGAATAGGACGAACGAACCGGCCCCCGCGGATATCTTTGCTTCAGAACAAAACAAAACCCTGCAATCAAATAGATTGTCCCAAGGGCGCCATATTCTAGGAGCCCAACTTATGCTATTGAAAATTCGTTCCTCTAGCAGTTCCGGTTTGAGCATTCCGTTCCCTTTTTCAAACCCCACTTCTTTTCATATAACAATCCCTGATCAAAGAGAGAACAATATCCATTTCAAAACATTTCTAACGGATTCCTTGGTTCGGACCGACAAAATAATGGCACTCGATTATTATCAACCTGACTGCAATCTTTTTCTGTCGGTAAGGATTGCACCAGAGCACCTTCCACTTCTAATAGGCCATGAACTATAGATAGAGAAGAATCATTCTGAGCGAGTACATAAGAAGGGATCCACTTTTTTCATCGGTTCCAGGGGAAGACCAAAGATCTTGCGCGGCAGGTCCGCCAGAAAAACTCAAAAGAGAAAGAAGTCTCGTTAATCTCTTCATGCTCGTTCCAAGTTCGAAGTACCTTTTGGCCAAAGAAAAACCCGCTCCCTAACACGATTGCCTCTTTATATAGATAGATTCGATGGGGTTATTACTTATAAGTCTATTTTGTACAAGAGCCCCTCCTATCTGATAGAAAAAGGTCCCAGGATCCCGAGCCGATCTTACCTTGGCTCGCAAACCCCAAGTTTGTCTATGAAGAGCTAATCTAATTGTATTTTTTTCTATAATGGATTTCTTATGTGGAATACTAATGGATAGGGCCTCGTTGCTAAGTGCTACAAGATCTAGTGCACTGGACCTCGTGGTTATGGACCCGAATCCTTTAGTATGGAACATTGTCTTTTCCAAGTAAAAACCCCTAGTATATGAAAGAATGAAAAGGTGCTTTCGTTCTTGTGGAATAAGAAGCCCTCGTACCTTAATGAAAGGAAAATCATAATTTTTCGTTAGGTATTTGACCAAATAGGATCGTCCAGTTCCTATAGAACCTAGCATTAAAATACCCGATAGGGCTAAGCGGAACCAAAAGGGTTTTCCATGAGATGGTAAATGAAAACGATTAGTCCCACACGAGGTTTGGGAATAAAATAAGTGATTGTCTGATAATGAGCAAGGAATATACGTCTTTCTGCTAAAGGGGATCTATTAAACTCATAATTCATTAGATCCTTGTTATCAATGCCAACTAGGTATCATAAGTAAATGGATCCCGGTTGTTCAATCCTTTGATAACCAAGGTCATTCTTTGCTAAAGAGAAATGATCACTATGAGTCAGACTCAATAGAATTGGATCCATTCCAAATAGCGAGAATTAGGATTCTTGATCCCTCTCAATCTCTCTTTCAATTCGAGGATCCAGAAAGGTGTTTTCATAGTCATCTCCGAATATTTTCGATTTCATTTTTCTATGATATGTCTTTCTATATGAAAATTGGTTATTTACGATGTACGATGATCCCTGTTAAGCATCCATGGCTGAATGGTTAAAGCGCCCAACTCATAATTGGTAAATTTGCGGGTTCAATTCCTGCTGGATGCACGCGAACGGGAACGTTCCATAAGTCTATTGGAACTGGCTCTCTATCCATGGAATCTCATCCATCATCCATACATAACGAATTGGTATGGTATATTCATACCATAACATAAGAACAATAAGAACTCGAATTCTTATCGATACTGGAACTCAGAGCATAGGAGGGAAAGTCGATTTATGGATGGAATCAAATACGCAGTATTTACAGAAAAAAGTCTTCGTTTATTGGGAAAGAATCAATATACTTTTAATGTCGAATCGGGATTCACTAAGACATAAATCAAGCATTGGGTCGAACTCTTCTTTGGTGTTAAGGTAGTAGCTGTGAATAGCCATCGACTACCTGGAAAGGGTAGAAGAATAGGACCTATTCTGGGATATACAATGCATTACAGACGTATGATCATTACCCTTCAACCGGGTTATTCTATTCCACTTCTAGATAGAGAAAAAAACTAAAGGAGAATACTTAATAATACGGCGAAACATTTATACAAAACACCTATCCCTAGCACACGCAAGGGAACCATAGACAGGCAAGTGAAATCCAATCCACGAAATAATTTGATCCATGGACGGCACCGTTGTGGTAAAGGTCGTAATTCCAGAGGAATCATTACCGCAAGGCATAGAGGGGGAGGTCATAAGCGCCTATACCGTAAAATCGATTTTAGACGGAATCAAAAAGACATATCGGGTAGAATCGTAACCATAGAATACGACCCTAATCAAAATGCATACATTTGTCTCATACACTATGGGGATGGTGAGAAGAGATATATTTTACATCCCAGAGGGGCTATAATTGGAGATACTATTGTTTCTGGTACAAAAGTTCCTATATCAATGGGAAATGCCCTACCTTTGAGTGCGGTTTGAACTATTGATTTACGTAATTGGAAGTAACCAATTAGGTTTACGACGAAACCTAGAAATTGATCACTGATCCAATTTGACTACCTCTACGGGATAGACCTCAACAGAAAACTGTTGAGTAACGGCAGCAAGTGATTGAGTTCAGTAGTTCCTCATAGAAAATTATTGACTCTAGAGATATGGTAATATGGAGAAAACAAAATTGTTTGAAGCACGCACAGAACCGGAAGCGCCCCTTGTTTAAAAGAGAGGAGGACGGGTTATTCACATTTAATTTGATGGTCAGAGGCAAATTGAAAGCTAAGCAGTGGTAATTAAGACCCCCGGGAGAAAATAGGGATGTCTCCTACGTTACCCATAATATGTGGAAGTATCGACGTAATTTCATAGTCATTCGATCTGAATGCTACATGAAGAACATAAGCCAGATGACGGAACGTGGAGACCTAGGATGTAGAAGATCATAACATGAGCGATTCGGCGGATTTGGATTCCTTTCCTATATACCCACTCATGTGGTACTTCATCATATGATTCATATAAGATCCATCTGTCTAGAGATCGTCATATACATCTAGAAAGCCGTATGCTTTGGAAGAAGCTTATACAGTTTGGGAAGGGGTTTTTTGAGAGAAAAGAAGAATCTACTTCAACCGATATGCCCTTAGGCACGGCCATGCATAACATAGAAATCACACGTGGAAGGGGTGGGCAATTAGCTAGAGCAGCAGGTGCTGTAGCGAAACTGATTGCAAAAGAGGGTAAATCGGCCACTTTAAGATTACCATCTGGGGAGGTCCGTTTAGTATCCCAAAATTGCTTAGCAACAGTCGGACAAGTGGGTAATGTTGGGGTGAACCAAAAAAGTTTGGGTAGAGCCGGATCTAAGTGTTGGCTAGGCAAACGACCCGTAGTAAGAGGGGTAGTTATGAACCCTGTGGACCACCCCCATGGGGGCGGTGAAGGGAAAGCCCCCATTGGTAGAAAAAAACCCACAACCCCTTGGGGTTACCCTGCGCTTGGGAGAAGAACTAGGAAAAGGAAAAAATATAGCGATAGTTTTATTCTTCGTCGACGTAAGTAAATACGTAACTAGAAATATGGAAAATTGCATTTTTGGAATTTGCAATAATGCGATGGGCGAACGACGGGAATTGAACCCGCGCATGGTGGATTCACAATCCACTGCCTTGATCCACTTGGCTACATCCGCCGCTTATCCAGCTAAAGGATTTTTCTCTTTTTTCCATTCATCATTAGTCTATTTATTCTGACCTCTATACTTCGATCGAGATATTGGACATAGAATGCCACTCTTTAAAAAGGAAAAAAAGGAGTAATCAGCTGTGACACGAAAAAAAACGAATCCTTTTATAGCTCATCATTTATTGGCAAAAATAGAAAAGGTAAATATGAAGGAGGAGAAAGAAACAATAGTAACGTGGTCTCGGGCATCTAGCATTCTACCCACAATGGTTGGCCATACAATCGCGATTCATAATAGAAAGGAACATATACCTATTTACATAACAAATCCTATGGTAGGTCGCAAATTGGGGAATTCGTGCCTACTCGGCATTTCACGAGTTATGAAAATGCAAGAAAGGATACTAAATCTCGTCGTTAACTGAATTCAGAATCTTTCCATTCTGAATAAACAAAGGATTCAAAATAAAGTAAAGGTAGGCGGGGAATAACCTTATTTATGACAAGTTTCAAACTAGTAAAGTATATCCCTAGGATAAAGAAGAAGAAAAGTGTGCTAAGGAAACTCGCAAGGAAAGTGCCAACCGATCGTTTACTTAAGTTTGAGCGAGTTTTCAAAGCACAAAAACGTATACATATGTCTGTTTTCAAAGCACAAAGAGTTCTTGATTAGATTCGATGGTGTTACTACGAAGAAACTGTTATGATACTGAACCTCATGCCTTATCGAGCATCTTATCCCATCTTAAAGTTGGTTTATTCAGCAGCAGCGAATGCTACTCATTATAGGGATTTCGACAAAGCGAATTTATTTATTACTAAAGCCGAAGTCAGTAGGAGTACTATTATGAAAAAATTTAGACCTCGGGCTCGAGGACGTAGTTTTCCCATAAAAAAAGCATGTGTCATATAACAATTGTATTTAATATAGTAAAGAAATCTAAATAACCTTTAGATTCATCTAAGATTTCAATTCCCACTAAAAAAATATAGAATAGAAAAATATGGGACAAAAAATAAATCCACTCGGTTTCAGACTTGGTACAACCCAAAAACACCATTCCTTTTGGTTTGCACAACCAAAAAATTATTCTGAAGGTTTACAGGAAGATAAAAAAATAAGGAATTGTATCAAGAACTATATACAAAAGAATAGGAAAAGGGGCTCGAATAGAAAAATAGAATCAGACTCAAGTTCCGAAGTAATTACACATAATAGAAAAACGGACTCAGGTTCAAGTTCTGAAGTAATTACACGTATAGAAATTCAAAAAGAAATCGATACGATCCACGTCATAATCCATATTGGATTCCCTAATTTATTAAAGAAAAAAGGAGTAATCGAAGAATTAGAGAAAGATCTACAAAAGAAAATTCACTCTGTAAACCAAAGACTTAATATTTCTATCGAAAAAGTGAAAGAGCCTTATAGAGAACCTAACATTCTGGCAGAATATATAGCTTTCCAATTAAAAAATAGAGTTTCATTCCGAAAGGCAATGAAAAAAACCATTGAATTAACTAAAAAGGCGGATATAAGGGGAGTCAAAGTCAAAATTGCGGGTCGTCTCGGAGGAAAAGAAATTGCACGTGCCGAATGCATCAAAAAGGGTAGACTCCCCCTCCAAACAATTCGCGCTAAAATTGATTATTGCTGCTATCCAATTCGAACTATCTATGGAGTATTAGGTGTAAAAATTTGGATATTCGTAGACGAAGAATAACTAATCTTCTCTTCGCATTCTGTCCAGTGATAGAATAAAAAATGACAAGAGACTTTTTTTCCTGAAATCCCTGAAAAAAACAAGAAATTCTACCTCTTTCTTTCTATAAGATTTAATGAAAATTGATAAATCATTTAATATAATTGCTATGCTTAGTGTGTGACTCGTTATTTTTTTAAAGAAAAAAACTTAGTAATTATAGAAAATTAACTAATAACCAACCTATTGCTTCGTATTGTCGAGATCCTAACTAAGAAACAGTCACTATATGAATAAATATCTCTATCATAAATGAGTGGATCTATCATATAGTTGTAGCAACTGCTTTTTCTCTAAAAAAGAAATGAGATTCTAGGTTGTGAAGGAAAACTAAAGGGATGCGGATAAAGGAAGGGATGATAGAAAGAAGGAAGAGGGATTAAGTAAGATATAGGATTCCAATATGTATGGTCTATGAATTGCATCATAAAAAGCAATGTGATAAAGCATCAATATAATAAAAAAAAATAGAGAATTAGAAATCGTAACGTAACTTGAAACAAGAACTAGAAATTTAAAGCAATAATAAAGAGCCATCCTGGTTAATAAAACTGAGAAAATTAACTGGGAAAGAAATTTTTTGGAAGCTCCATTGTGAAATTCAGACCTAACCATTCAAGGAGAGGCAGTGGGAACGACAGAACCTATGATTTCATAGGATTTTATTGAAAAGAATCCTAATACTTCATTGGGTAGGATG
This sequence comes from Avena sativa, assembly GCA_916181665.1. Lineage (NCBI taxonomy): Eukaryota > Viridiplantae > Streptophyta > Magnoliopsida > Poales > Poaceae > Avena > Avena sativa. The sequence continues at coordinate 175,474,562 of OV702290.1, read as the reverse complement.
GCGGAACAAACCAAAAAAATTGTCTTATTTGGTAAGGTTATAAATTAACAAATAAGACAGAAAAGAGTAAATATTCGCCCGCGAAATCCTTTTTAAATTAGAATACTTTACCATTACCATCATTCAATAAGAGAAAAATAAAGATATTTTAAGGATTACATCATCTATAAAATATAGAATTTAGTACCGTAAAACACATATTCTGAAGATCAGTGACCGTAACGAAAAGGCGAGCAGTAACGGTGAATTTTACTCCCAAAAGCACACCGGTACTCAGAAATTCAGATCCGACCCGACGACGGCTGCCGGAGTCGACTGATGGCGGAGCCGGCGAGACGCCGCCGCGAACAATCCTCCCGGGGCCGCTCGTGGCCGTTGATCTTTGTCGCCATCCTCGCCGTCCACTCGCTGGCCATCTACCTCTTCACGCGTGGCTTCCTCCTCACACGCACCGAGCTCGACCTCCACAGCTACCGGGGCGACCGCACGGGCGTCTCCCCCGGGTGCTCCTCCTGGCCCCCGCCTGCCGTCGACCGCCTCGTAATCGTAGTCCTTGACGCCCTCAGGTATCGCCACCTCCGCGCCAGCCTGCCCGTCTCAGTTCCCAGGTCTGACCTTCTAAGCAATTTCTTACAGGTTCGATTTCGTGGCACCGAGTACATTCTTTGAAGGTGGGTTAGCATTACTTACTTTGATGCGTTGAGAAAATACAGGAGCGCTGCGAGTTGGTATTTGGTAATGAGTTAAACCCTGAGATTTTGCTGCAGAGAAGCAGCCATGGATGGACAAGCTGCAGGTTCTGCAGAAGCTGGCAGCTGATGAGAAGAAATCTGCTAGGATCTTCAAAGCCCTCGCTGACCCACCGACCACCAGCCTTCAACGTCTTAAGGTGATGAAAAGCATTGTTGTGCGTGTATTTATGTCATTGTATACATTCAGCACTGATGTAATGCCGAAAAACTGTTAGCTCTTGCAAAACTCATTGCTATAAAAAATAGCTGTAATTTAGTGTATTTCGATGATTAGTTGTCTCATCATTCTTGCTGCAAACCTCAATGCTCAGGCTCTCACAACGGGTGGTCTCCCTACCTTTATCGACGTCGGCAACAGCTTTGGAGCTCCAGCAATTGTAGAAGACAATATAATGCATCAGGTTCTTTGCACATTACATTCAACTTTAGTAAAATGTGGAGCTCACACTGGATAAGCTAACCATGACTTTCTGTGTTTGTTTTTGTTTCTTTGCGCTCAATCAGCTGGCGAAAAATGGAAAGAGGGTTGTCATGATGGGAGATGATACATGGACACAGTTATACCCGGAACACTTCAACAAGTCATTTCCGTACCCTTCTTTTAATGTTAAAGATCTTGATACAGTATGTTATCTGTTCGGTACCATTTTGTCATTGTTGTGCAATGAGCTTTTCTTTTCCTTCCATTTAATTGCCATGGAATTACTCATCAATTATATGTATCAGGTGGACAATGGTGTTATTGAGCACTTGCTTCCGTCATTGCATGAGAATGATTGGGATGTTCTTATTGCACATTTCCTTGGTGTGGTAAGTTTTCATATCTTCACTTTGGCACTGCCTTACACATTTGATTCTTTTTTCTGGAACTAGAAGCATATGGGATCAACTTTCTTTAGGACCATTCAGGGCATATATTCGGTGTTGACTCTACCCCAATGATTCAGAAGTTGGAACAATACAATCAAATCCTAGAGGTCAGTGTTGCCTCACTCATAATATATCATCTGTTTTTTAGCTAATTGTTTGTATGAGATATTATCTTTTGCATGATTCTAAATTCTTTTTGTTAAATTTCCCTCAACTTACTCATGTAGAATGTAGTTGACACTTTGAAAAGCCTATCAACACCTGGTGGTCCCCATGAAAACACTTTACTCCTTGTAATGGGAGATCATGGCCAAACCCTAAATGGTGACCATGGCGGAGGAACTGCTGAAGAGGTGATCTGTCTTGTTTCTTTTGTTGCTAAGTGCAGAACTACCTGAACTAATGCAGTTCCATTGTAGGTTGAAACATCGCTGTTTGCATGGAGTCCAAAGACACCACCCAATGCCGTCTTAGCAGTTCTTGGTGAAGATTCATGCAATTTAGATCTGGTACATTCCATTTCTTATGATAAATTGAGTGAGCTTCTCCAATAAGCTTGTTTTTCTGGTTTGCATGTACTTGTTGTCTCATTAGCTTTTAATTCTAGTCAGCAGCCTTCTTCGCCATATTATCGCCTGAATTTAACTTATATATAAAAGATATAAAAATCACACATAGGGGATGTACTTCTACTGCCATATTTAGTTCTTTACTCTTCCATTATTGGTTTGACATCTGACATTCTGTGAGAAATTATGTATCTATATACTGTCTTTAACTAAGTGAGCATGGGTATGAAGTAGTATTACATGACACATGCTCGTAGTCGTAGCCCTATAGCACAGTGGGGTGGTTACAATTTATGTAGTACGATAGAGGCAGTGCTAGTGATGTTGATATTTAGTTCATCGTATTTTTTTTAGTTATTTGCAATTTATTTGGCAATGGTCAGCTTCTATCTGTGCATTTAGCAATATGAATACTAATAGCTTGATTTATTTCCCTTTCTTCTGATGGTTTACTATTCTAGCATGGGAATGAAGTGTGCGTCAGCACTATGCAGCAGGTCAGTTGTAATTGCGCTCTCATATGGATATTCTATTTTATCAAATTGCTTAATTATTATTTTTTGGTTTCAGCTTGACTTTGCAGTAACTGTATCAGCACTACTTGGTATACCTTTTCCCTTTGGAAGGTATGCAAACCTAACATGGTGCCTATTCAATGGCTTGAGTTGTGTGTTACTGCTCTGTTATGAAATGTGTCTGTTTTGCCATATCTAGCATTGGACGTGTAAACCCAGAATTGTATGCTCTGAGTGCTGGGACATGGGATAATCAGAAGATGGATATCAACGCATGTACGCCATGGAATGACCTAGAAGCATGGAGAAGGAGATATGCTGAAGCCCTTTGTGTAAATAGTTGGCAGGTAGTATGAACTACATTTGCAGATATGCTGATCTGGCACTACTCGTTTGATCTTAATCTGCCCCTTGCAGGTAAAGAGATACATTGATCAATATTCTAGTAGTTCTATTATTGGATTTTCGGCCGAATACCTAGACCATGTTGCAGATCTATACTCAAAAGCTCAGGCAAACTGGTCAGAGGCTATGAAATCTACATGTCCACCGGAAATAGCTACGGGAGAAGAATTTAACGAGAGCACAAGTTCTGCTCTGCAGTTGCAAATTGATGCATACTCTAGTTTCTTGGAAAGCTTTGCAAAGCTTGCTCGTTCTGCTTGGACGGAGTTCGATTTGTGGTTGATGGGCATTGGTCTGTTACTTATGATACTGTCAGTTATCACTCAGGCATACACGCTTGTGAAGCTGAGTGCTGCATGTCAACAATCAGATCAGAAAAGTGCCGGTGCAAGGATCATCCCCAAGTTATCCTTTGCATTTACATTGGTCGCGATTCGAGCAGCGAGTTTACTATCCAACAGCTATATATGTGAGTTCATCAGATATACCAATGTCACTGTACGTTTTTAGCTCACTTTGGTTTCTACTGATTCGTGAAGTTGTTTTCTTGTCATGCAGTGACAGAAGGTAGAGTTGCAAACTTTCTTTTGTCCACGAGTTGCATTGCCGGTGTGTGGCACTCGGCCATGAAAGGAAACTTCAGCATAGAAGTTAATATTCCTACCTTATCAATTGCTGCTCGAATTTTCCCGTTTGGCTTCTTATTTTACTGTTGGTTATATCATTTATTTTCTAACACACTTACTCTTTGAATTGATAGGAATTTCTTTTTCTTCTTCTAAATATTTGTACACGATTTGGAATTGAGTTTGGTATGTCAAAACAAATTGCTGGGCCAACAGCTGCAAAAGACCACCCTGTGAGCATTGTCTGTGACATTTTTGGTTCCAATTTTTGCAATGTCTTCATGGCTATATTCCCCATCATATCTCTTGCCTTGGTGGCCTACATTGTATTGAAGTTCATCACCTCTGCAATCCACCAGAGGTTCTTGAAGTACTTAATTATGTCTGGAACCATCTTGAGCTATTCCTTTATAGCAAATCATTGGATTTCTGAAAGTACTTTGTTGTCTCATCCTAAAGCTGTTCGAGATATTGGAATAAGATTAGCTCCTCGCTTTGTTTATGCTATCGGAGCTTTGTCACTGGCAATATCTGTACTTTGCCGATTGTTTGGCCCAATGGATTGTTTGAAGTTGAACAGAAGGATAACTAGTTTTTCAGCAGCCATGCTGTGTTCATGGAGCCCAACTATCTTGATCTTGTTGGGGAGGCAAGGTTCTTTTGTGGCGTTAATTTGCATTACTGGAGGTACTTTGCTACTCACTCTATTCTTCAACAGACACTTTACTTCTCAGAATATGGCATTCTGCTTTAGGCACAACTGGAGTCCTTTTTTCCTTTTATATCTTTATTAGGAAGCATAGTATCTGAAAAATTAATTAACCATTTTGCAGCTTGGTGTATAATAAAGTTACAGCAGAAGTATCAGAAAGACTTGAAACTTGACGTAGTTGGGAGTTGTGTTGCTAACCCTGTATCGGTAACACAGTGGAGCCTTCTTGCAGTTTGTCTATTTTATCTGACTGGTCACTGGTAAGATCCTTCATGGTTTGATGCATTTACAGCTTTCTTTTGCTTTGATTTATGGTTCTGTCTTCATGATTTTTTTTCATGTACTATGTTTACTGGTCCGAAAGAGATAAGGCAGGTCCATTTGTCCTTATTGTTATATGGGGGTGGGGGCTTTGAGCTTATGGTTAAGGTTATTTAATTTGCATGGTCAGATGGGGTGGGTTAAAAAAATGCATTGTTGCTAATAAAGAATAATTTCAGGTGTACCTTTGATGGCCTCCGCTATGGTGCTGCATTCATTGGGTAAGTATAATTATGTTCCAAATAACATTATTGTGACTGCAAGAAAAAATATTTCTTGCATTTTATGTAATGATGTTTTTCACATTCCAAATATCACAGGTTTGATCATTTCCATATCATCCGTCAAGGGTTTCTTCTTTCCATTGATACCTTTGGTGTTTCTCACATCCTGCCAGTTCTTAGTCTTCCTTTTATTGCCATCTACTGTTGTAATACCGCGTCCAAGAAAAGCAAGGTGAATGATGGCACCATCAATAATCTAATACAGGTACTGAAGAAAATTCTTTTGTGCTTTCTGGAAGTATTTTACTGACATAATTTCAGTAGGTAAGTATTCATTTGTACAAAAAAGTAGCATGTTTAGGAAAATTAGTATGGGCAGCCAGTATTTACTGTTTAGGCAGCACTGTGGTGGACTAAAAACAATAATCGATTTCTCTAATGTTGACCATATACTGAAAGAGTATAATCATACATTTTTTTTGGAGCTCCTATAGTTGATCTTGATATCGTCTGTTTCTTTGCTTGGTGATCCACATGACATCTAATCTGTATGTGTCAAACTCAGGTCCATTTGATGTATGGTCTAATTACAGCTATCACTACGACAATTACAATCTTATGTGTCACGATCCAAAGGCGTCACCTGATGGTAAACTTGTGCACCTCTATTCGTACCCAGCAATAGTTGCTGCTTTGTACCACACAACTGAAGTGACACTAAGTCATCTTTTAAACTTTGCAGGTCTGGGGCTTGTTTGCGCCCAAATATGTATTTGATGCGATTGGGCTTCTGCTAACAGACTTGCTAATCTGTCTCGCATCTCTCTACTACAGCTGACAATTTTTCAATGATCCAATCACCGGCGTAAAATCATGTAGAGTATATCAGATTAGATTAATTCGTAGTGCATCTATTTCTGTGTGCTGGAGAGGCTTTGATGCTGTAGTGAACAAACAAATATGATAAGAGTTCTTTCGAATGAACCAACAAGGAGTAAGGATGCATAGATGACTCGAGTGAGTTGATTATCGATGTGCAGTTTATCTCTTCAATTTTTACAGACATGAATGTTAAATCACGTCGATCATTGTAATCTCGAGCTGTAACATTTTCTGCTAGATTATCGCCTGGTTTGTTTATATCTTCACCTGAATCCATATGTGAAAGCACAGGCTGGCTGGAACCGGAAACGTTAGAAGTTTGGGAGAGCATGGATGCTGCTGTTATTTAAGTACTTCCTCTATCCCCGGAAAGTATCTTTGGTACATGGGCACAAGTGCTCCTGCTTTTAAAAAAATTGAAAATTGTATTTTTGTGTGTCCGAAAATTCTGAAATGAAATATATAACTAGATACATGCATCCACAATATATGCAAGAAATTTCGTTTAAAAATATGTTGTATTTTGGGCTACACAAAAAAGACAAAATTTAAACAAAAAGATACGTATTTCTAATCTTATTCACTGTTAGAAATTTGTCTTTTTTCCTGTAGACTAAAATAAAACCACTTTTTAATGAAATTTCGTACAAATATATGGACCATGTACATGTATTCTTGAGATTTTTCTACATGTTTTTTTAAAACCCAAGAGCATCATTTTTTTTTTCAAAACGAAGGGAGCGCCAAGTGTCTATGTGCACCAAATCTGCACTCCACCCCACAATGTAAGATGTTACTCTCTCTGTCCGAGAATAAGTGGCTTAGATTTTTCTAGATTTGGATGCACCTATATACTAAAATATGTCTAGATACATGCGAATCTAAACAAATCAAAATCACTTATTTCTAGACGGAGAGACTATTATTATAACCAATATATGTACTTATATTTTGGTTGTATTATCATCATATATTATGGGAATATCATATTCCTTGAGATGTACTGAAATCAACCAGAGTTGTAAGAAGATAATTGGCATTACTGTGCTACACATTTGCTATATAGGGCATGTTTGGTTGCCTGCATAGATTTCTTGGCCCGGTCGAGCAGTGCTGCGGAGGGCATTGCCACACTCATCCGATTCCGGGATATCTTTTGCATCTTGTTTGATAGTCTGCATAAAATTTTCTTGTATGAGGACAACAAATGCACGTTGTTTGGTTGCCTACCGGATTGCCTATCACACTAATATGCACACCTAAACAGTCATTACCAGCTCTTGTTCTTCGTGTTCATGCCCGACGACGACGGGACCGCGGCTGCGCCGATGATGGAGGGTGGCAACACAACTGTTGCGACTGCGCCGGTGACGGAGGTCGGCGGGACACCTACTGTGGCTGCGCCGACGACGGAGGCTGTCGGGACACCCGCTATGGTTGCGTTGGCGTCCCAGAACACAAACACGGCGAGACACAATACTGTTGCTCGATGGCGGGCTAGACTAGGGACTGCTCGATCTTGCTCCGTGTCGACGCCCCTGCCCGCAACGTCCAAGAACTTGAGCTCGAACACGACGGACTAGACCGTTTGGAACACGTATGTGGCGAAGGGGACCTCATCGCGGACACAACAGCTATCGACAACGACGAAGGGGAACTCGTCATGACCAAGGGGAGCTCCGCGCGGTCACAACCGAGGTCGACGACGATGACGTCTGCACGCCCTGCCTATACATCTTCTCCTCAACCTCACATACAAGTTAAGAAGTTACGTATAGATTCCTCTACCTCCATCAAAATGAAAAACTTGCAACATGAGAGTTGTGGGGAATAGTAAAATCAAGCTACTCCTCAAAAACGAGTTCAAAAGATTGACTGTGTGCAACGAATATGAAGAAAAATGCTCAAAAAACTCCAACTTTAACCACGAATAGGAGAAGATACGGACCACGAACCTCGAAGACGATGGTCAGAATGGAACCCTATCGTTGATACACATCTTTTTCATATACAGCTCGACTCGATTTAAAACTTGTATGTGCTAATTACAAGTACTTTGGGTGAACATGTTTAGGAGAGGAGAGAGAAAGGGGAGAAGGAGACAACGTTGCTGGTGGAATGGTGCGCTCGTTGTGGACAGGCTCCACACAAACCGCCGATTCCATTGTTTCGCTTGGGCCCAGGCTGTTTTAAGAAGCGCACAGTGCAGCCCAAACTCAGCATACAGGCAACTAAACGGATCAATTTTATCTCTCCAAAGACTGTCTCTGCAGACTACCAAACGCGTCCATAGTGACTAAGGCGGCTGCCTAAACCACGAGCACATGCAGCACAGGGATGAGTGGCCGCCGGTGGTTTTCTCCTGTCCACCGGCCCTTGTTCCGTTGTTTCCTTCCGCCGGTACATAATAACGTGCCGTGCTGTTAGGCTGGGTGCGTGTTGAAGCCCATCCAGCTGTGCCTCGTCCACAACAACCCTGGACACTTGGAGTTGTATAATGTACTTTCGCCATTGCTTTCTTCCACCATAGCCGTGTTTATCTTAACACTGGCAGGTTACCGGGGACAGTTCTGGTGTTTAATTTCTATCATTGTATAATGATAGACCCCAACAAAATTATGATCTGGCGAGAATTATACCCACGTACCAGACGTAAACATTTCTATCATAGAGTATCCTTGAACGGAGGAAATAGCTTTTTCAAGTACATATAATATTTTTACGGGAACTGAAGTAGTACTACTACATTGTGATGAGAACATGCCCTGACATGCACAAGTCACCCTACTGTCCAAAATGGCCCTTAATGATTCCTCCTCAAAAAAGCGCTACAAATCTGCAACGATCTGCTAGTAGACCCCAATTGTTCAACTTAACCGGTACGTAGCTAGCTTCACTGGTTTTGAAGGCGTCCCTAACCAGCGGCAGGATTGCTGGACTACACATACACTGCCTTGAAGGCGCCCACTGTTTCCCTTCCTGCTTCTTGGTCTCCTCTTGACTTGTGCCGTCACCAAACCTTAAACAAGCTTAAACAAACTCTAGCTCCTCTATCTAGCGCAGCAAGTACTACTGTAGATCACAACTGTGTCCTCACCAAATCCTACTAACCACTTCTTGCCAGTCCTGTGTCTGTCTATTTATCGTGCACATTCTTGGTTTCTTGGCTCTCAGAAACAACCCCTTAAACATCAACTTCTGCTTCCATTGTTCAGAACTTCAGATCAGTGTGTTTCTTGAGGAGGCATTGCTTGCTCAGTGTAGTTTGCTGCCAACTATTCCGGCGGGCATGGAGAGGCGGCAGGCCGGGAACGGCAATGGCGGGCCACCGCCGGAGCACAAGGGCCCGGACGGCAAGAGCGCGAGCCGGCGGGGCACGCGGTTCAAGGAGGAGAAGGAGTACCTGGAGGTCACGCTCGACGTCAGGGGCGACGGCGACGCCGTGGCCATCCAGAGCGTCGTCGAGACGTCGGAGGCCGCGCTCCTGCCGCCCACGCCCGGCCCCGGAGGCCTCTCGTCGAGGCTCAAGGCCGAGCTGAGGCGCATCGCGTCGGTGACGAAGCCGGTGGTGGCGCAGCAGCCCCGGCTGGACCGGAGCAAGACCGGCGCCCGCCAGGCGCTCAGGGGACTCCAGTTCCTCAACCAGAGCGTGGTCACGCAGGGCAGCTGGCCGGACGTCGAGAAGCGCTTCGACCGCCTCGCCGTCGACGGCCTCCTCCTCCGCTCACGCTTCGGACAGTGCATCGGTAAGCTCACCTGCAGCTTGCTCGTTCTTGCATTTCTCTCAAGGGTCAGGTTCAGAACAAGACTACGTACTAGTCTGATTTTCTTGTGAGTGAGCAACACCACTTGTACTACGTAGTATTCTGAAACGATCTTCAACAATTTGCGTGTTGTAGGGATGGTCGGATCGGAGGAATTCGCGGCGCAGATGTTCGACGCGCTTGCACGGCGAAGGGGGATCGTGGCCCAGGTGCTCACCAAGGATGAGCTCCGGGAGTTCTGGGAGCAGCTCTCCGATCCAGGCTTCGATGCCAAGCTCCAGACGTTCTTTGACATGTACGTATATATGTCTGTCTTCAGATTCAAATCTACTAGTAATTCTCAAGGGTCCAACTTTCCCTCTACCATCCTGATGAAATGTCGATCTGCTGAACCTGTTGCAGGGTCGACAAGAATGCAGACGGTCGGATCACCGAAGAGGAGCTCAAAGAGGTCCTCACTCTGACGGCCTCCGCCAACAAGCTCACCAAGATCCTCGACCGCGTCGACGAGTACACCGCCTTGATCATGGAAGAGCTCGACCCCGACCAGCTCGGCTACATCGAGGTACACACTCCATCTTCAGTTGGACTGAATGTGACACCGTCGGTATTTCAGTGACACTGACACTGTCCGTGGCAACTCCATCCATCTTGGTCAGATTGCTACGCTGGAGTCGCTGCTGCTGCTTCCCCGTTCCCAGGCGCCGACGACCCTGGTGGCGCACAGCTCCAACATCAGCCAGCTCATCAGCCAGAGGCTGGTGCCGGCGCGGGACGCGAACCCGCTCCGGCGCGGCCTCACGGCGGCGCGCTACTTCCTGGAGGACAACTGGAAGCGCGTGTGGGTCTTGTCGCTGTGGCTGGCCATCAACGCCGGCCTCTTCGCCTGGAAGTTCGAGGCCTACCGCCGCCACCCGACGTTCGACGTCATGGGCTACTGCGTGTGCGTCGCCAAGGGCGGCGCCGAGACCACCAAGTTCAACATGGCCCTCATCCTCCTCCCCGTGTGCCGCAACACCGTCACTTGGCTCCGGTCCCGGACGCGGATTGGCGCCGTCGTGCCTTTCAACGACAACATCAACTTCCACAAGGTGGTGGCGGGCGGCGTGGCCGTCGGCGTGGCGCTGCACGCGGTGACGCACCTGACGTGCGACTTCCCGCGCCTGCTCCACGCCAGCGACGAGGCGTACGAGCCGATGAAGCGCTACTTCGGGCAGACGAGGATCCCGGACTACTGGTGGTTCGTGCGGGGCGTGGAGGGCGTCACCGGCGTGATCATGGTGGTGCTCATGGCCGTCGCCTACACGCTGGCGCACCCGCGGTTCCGCAGGAGCAAGCTCGGCGAGGGCAACCCGCTCCGGAGGCTCAGCGGGTTCAACATGTTCTGGTACTCCCACCACCTCTTCGTCGTCGTCTACATCGCCCTCGTCGTCCACGGCGTCTGCCTATACATCAACCGGACATGGTACAAGCAGACGGTGAGTGTCAGCTAGTACTAGTTTTTTTTTTCCTTTTTCAGTTCGTTGCTGCAAAAGATTTCAGAGTTTCAAACATGAACTTCCTCTCTTTCTTAAAAAATTCAGACATGGATGTACCTTGCTATCCCGGTCTTGCTGTACGCCGGCGAGCGCCTGCTGCGGGCGCTGAGGTCGCACGGCCTGACGACGGTGAGGATCGAGAAGGTGGCAGTGTACCCTGGGAATGTGATCGCCATCCACATGAGCAAGCCCCACGGGTTCAGGTACAAGAGCGGGCAGTACATCTACGTCAACTGCGGCGAGGTCTCGCCGTTCGAGTGGTGAGCTTCCTTCGACCATCGTCTCCGCGTCCGTGCGATAGAATGCCGGTGCACCTGAGTTGACACGATCGATGGCATGTTGCAGGCACCCCTTCACCATCACCTCTGCTCCTGGCGACGACTACCTCAGCATGCACATCCGGTGCCGGGGCGACTGGACTTCGAAATTCAGAGCCATCTTCTCGCAGAGCTGCCGGCCACCGGCGGTGGGGCAGAGCGGCCTCCTCAGAGCCGATTTCACGTCCATGGAGCACAACGCCAAGTACGTCTGAATGACCGTAGATTCTTTGAATTGATAGTTCCTTGATGTGATTGGCGCGTGGATCTATTAATGATCTGTTCGTCAGCAGGACCTTCCCTAAGCTGCTGATCGACGGCCCGTACGGCGCGCCGGCGCAGGACTACCGCAAGTACGACGTGCTCCTCCTCATCGGCCTGGGCATCGGCGCCACGCCGCTCATCAGCATCGTCAAGGACGTGCTAAACAACATCCAGCCCGGCCAAGGCCACGGCAATGCCAGCGACGCCGCCGACGAGTTGCCGTTCATGACGAAGCGGGTGTACTTCTACTGGTGCACGCGGGAGGAAGGCTCCTTCGAGTGGTTCCGCGGCGTGATGAACGAGGTGGCGGAGCGCGATGCCGCCGGCGACGTGGTGGAGCTGCACAACCACTGCACGAGCGTGTACGAGGAAGGGGACGCGCGGTCGGCGATGGTGGTGATGCTCCAGGCGCTCCACCACGCCAAGAGTGGCGTCGACGTCGTGTCCGGGACACGCGTCCGCACCCACTTCGCGAGGCCATGCTGGCGAGACGTCTTCAAGCGTGTCGCCTGCGACCATCAGGGCCAGCGCGTGGGGGTCTTCTACTGCGGCGACCAGAAGGTCACGCCGGAGCTCAGGCGCCTGTCGCAGGACTTCTCCCACCGGACCACCACCAAGTTCGTCTTCCACAAGGAGAACTTCTGAGATGAGATGAGATCGCATGGATTAGATTTCGATTTCTTGTTTTCTCGTGATGTTGATTGGGCATTATACGTGTATGGCCGATGTACATATACACAACCCCTTGAACATTTTGACGATAGTTCATTCCGAAATACTTGCATAATTTAAACAGAAACTGTGTCAATACTTTGAGTAAATTACATTTTAGTACTACTACAATTGGGGCTATGGTAGCAGCTTGGTGCCGCTTTTGCAATTTTTTGCGATGCAGACGAGCTTGTTACAAATACGTTACTTTTTTTTGCAAATTATGTTTTAACAACAAAACTAACATAATTGACCCATAATTAAGCGATGACATGGACCTATCGTCCACCTGTCATCCTCTCATCTACTTTCCACTCATCTCTCTTCTCTCGTATCCTTCTTCCTCTGGCAACCTCTCTCCCTACCCCTCTCGACTTTCTCGAGCTCAGTTGTTAAGCCGACGACCTCCGCCTCGTTGCCCGCATCTCCCTTGCAGATGGAATTGAAGCCAAACTTCCATAATCGATGCCACAATCCATGCCCTCTTCATCGCGTGGTAGAGTCGTTCATGTCGCCTCCGACCTTTTCTGAGCTCGTTGGCCTCCCCCTTGCATTTCTGGTGAGATCTTGCTCCTCCTGGTACTCCTCGTTTGCCTGCTTGAGCACCATAGTCACTTGTCATCGGTCATCATCGTCCGTCGCGCGGCCGCATCGCCGACAAGGTTGTCAGCGGCGCTGATTGATGAGGTGGACCTACCCCACATGTCATCCCCTCATATCTCGTCCTTCTTCCTATCTCCCGCCGCCACCCCCTCTTTCTACCTTCCGCCACCCTTCTTGCTATTTCCCGCTGGTCCCGAGGGTCCGACCATGTCCAAGGATGCCATGGAAGTGAGCATGCAAGGCTACGCTGGCGGACGCGTTTGATTCAGAGTTCAAGGGGAACCAAAAGCGCTCAACACCACTAGTAAAAGACCGGGAGGGGTAGGGAGAGCGGTTGCCGGAAGAAGAAGGATGAAGGAGAGAGAAAGAGAGAGAGAGAAGATGAGAGGAATGACAGGTGGGCCCTAGGTCCATGTCATCACTTAATTGTGGGCCAATTATGTTAGTTTTGCTGTTAAAATAGGATTAGCAAAAAAGTGACCTATTTGTAATAGCTCGTTCCAAAAGTGGTATGTATTCGCAAAAAATTGCAAAATTAGCACTAAGGTGTTACTCTAGACTCAGTTGTGGTACTAAAATGGAATTTACTCCAATACATTGGAACAGGCAAGTACTCTCTACGTGCTAGCAGGCACTAGACTTATAATTTTGAGTTTTCTATTACTGTCTCACCGCTTCTCGCGGATATTCATAATGTGCCACTGCGATTCGGGTATTAGAGAAACGCCACTAGATCTATCGCCGGCGTTGCTTCTATAAAATTGGATGAACTTTACGCAATACCAAAAACCAAGTTTTCTAGAAATGGTCCATTTCAGCTCCACTTTAGGTGCATTTTCTATATTTTGGCCGAAAGACGAGAAACCAACTATTCTAGAAATGGTCCAATTTAGCTCCACTTTAGGTGCGTTTTCTATATTTTCCGAAAGATCAAGGTATCTGAAAAAAAATCTAGGAACAATCCAAAAAATCCAAATAAATGCAAGACCACCCCGTGACTAGGCAGGCGCAAACTGATGTTTGAGAACATAGAATACTTGGAAGTTGTTCGTAATAGTAAGGTAGACAAAAGGATGACTGCATTATATTCTTTGGAGCACATTTCCACTTCTTATTATGCTTTTTTCGAGAACCTTATTTCCCTTTTGTTAGTTTTAAAATGTTGAGAAATCACAACCTGAGTAGAATGAGAAGAAACATAGTTATGTCAAAAACTTTATAGAATATATATATATATATATATATATATATATATATATATATATATATATATATGTTCTTGAATATAATTAGAAAACAGTTAATAGTAAAAGAAATAAATGAAAAGATGTAACATCTCAGGTTCTCGGACCTAGATGAGAGAATGTATTATAGATGTAACTTCATGTGTAATACATCCGTCTCATACTCCCTCCATTCACAATTAACTCGCATCCTACGTTTAGTCAAAGTCAATTTTTGTAAACTTTGACCATATATTTAGAAAAAAGTATCAATTTTAGTAATAAATTTTTATTATATTAGAATTGTCATAATCTATATTTTCATATTATATGCATTAGAAATCATGGATGTTGATATTTTTTCTTATATTGTTGGTCAAAGTTTGACTTTGACTAAACCCAGTACGCAAGGTAATTGTGAACCGAGGAAGTACATGTTGCATACTCCTACTTTGGCACGTGAAACTAAAACCCAAAAAACTCGATTGCATTAAAGCAACCATCGTACATAACTGGATACAAAATGCCAAAGAAAATAAGTAAATCAATTTAGTCAAAATGTTTGCTACATGAATGTTGAGTCAAGTGGAAGCTAAGTCTGCAAGTGAGTGTCTAGTGGGCGCACTCGAGGCCTTAAGGGTGATATGATTTCTAATTAGAGGTGATATCACTTTTCATTCCAAATATTAAACTTTCCACCGACATAATTTCACCTAACTTGTGAGGTTAATCACGAGGGTAAAAGGCCCCAAAAGTGGATTTGATATAGTTATCTTGGAAAATGGCTTTTCGTATAACATTTATTGTTTTCAGAAATCACTAATGGGAGAGGAGAATGAAGCACCTGGGAGTACCAGAGTTATGAAGGAAAGGGAGAAGGGGAGGAGAAGTCCAGGACAAGCCATGAAGGAGGATAAGAAGGTCAACCATAGAACAACCGAGAAAGATATCACAAGAATCTCAAGTAAAGCAGAGTAGGAAAACGAAATCATCCCAAAAACAGAGTTAAATAACTTCAAAGAAACAAGATATAACCTTTGTACTTGAGGGCACTAACAAAATTTTCCTGGATTGAAGTTTAATTTCTATCCTATTTATGTGTGGAGTTGATACTTAGTTCTGAAAATAGTGCTAAACTAGGAAACGGGGGAGCTTCAGTTCAAGTTAACTATGATAGGTTACACGTAATTTTTGTTCTTTTTCATTCTCAGATTTGTATACTGGGATTGTTGGAGATATGCCCTAGAGGCCAATAATAAAGATGTTTTTATTGTTATATCTCGTGTGTTCATAATAAGTTTTTGTTGCACCAGTGATTACTAGGGTACCACGGACCACCTGCTGTCAGGCCCGGCTACAAGGATCAGCCTCTTTAGAAGGTTGCATGCCGAAGCCTCGACAAGGATCCACCGGGAGGCGCCCCCTCAAGGAAGCGCCTCTTGGAGAGTCTCATCAAGAAGGGATTCGTCCTCACCAAGGGGCCTCACGAAGCATACTTGGGGAACAACGCCTCCGCCCTAAGGACGAGAAGGGACCACTAGCCTACCCCTTCCCACGACGTCCTACGGTTGTAACATCCCAAAACTTCAATCCAAGCTTATCAAGATCTAAATCATCTAAATTTAGGGTTAACAGAAACTTTTCCAAATTAAAAATGAAAGCATTCGTGTGTATGTGCATTTAATTTAGGATTTGATTTGAATTGCCATGGTTCTGTGATTCTTTGCTTGTAAAATGTTTCTTAGGTGATTTAAACATTATCTACATCATTTCCAAACTTTTACTAAAGAAAATCAAATAAAAAACAATTAAAAAGGAGGAATGGGCATTTTGGTCATTTTAATCCACTACACTACTTTGAGTGTTCCTAGCACTCATTTCTTAACAGAAACAATTCATGATCTTTGTACCCCTTGCTAGTACACATAATGAGGTACCAAGGCTCACCTTTTGATCTGCTAAAACATTCTTTTGCTTATTTTAAATGGCAAGTGAAAATTGAATTCAATGCATATGCATAGATCACCCCTATTTGAAAAACCATCAAAATGAGCTCCACTTTCAAAACCCTTGTAACCAGAGACTACCTAGAACTAGTGTAGATCACCCAAAAAATTTGAAACCAAAATTCAAAAGTTTAGTTCATGCGGCCATTTCATCAAACAGGTGGCAGGCACAAATCTGGCCAAATTCAAAACACTATTTGGAGCAGTAATTTTGGTCACCATTTGTGCCTAACTCGGTCCCCTTGTCCCCCTCAGTGCACCCCTACCCCTTCCTAGCCCGGCCAAGCCCTCTGCACACGACCAAATGGTCATGGCCATTAAGGCCGAGCACCTTGAGCACCCTCACCGGTGACATCGCGCTACAGCAGCCACCAACCTCTCTCACCTTGTCCAGCATGTCACCCGTGGTCCACCTCCACCGTCCAACCAGCCCCAGCCCAGAGCCAGAGACCAGAACGGCCAAGAACCGCCGCGCCCGGAGCTGGTCGACCATGCCGACGCCGCCCGCAGAGCGCGTCCTGTCCCCGCGTGCACAGACCGCCCCTCGGCCGCAGCCCGCGCCTACCGCTCCGCCAGGACCTAGGGAACAACCCAGACACCCCCGTTGGCCGCCCAACGCACCCCAACCACCGCTCGCCGTCGAACCCGCAGCCTCTGCCGCCCAGAGCGCGTGACGCTCCCGACCAGCATAGAGCTCGCCTTGTAGTGCCTTTAAGCCTCAGCGCACCACCAGGAGACAGGCCACCGTCCCCTACCTCGAGCCATGCCGCTAGCCCCCTGTGCCGCCCTCACCGGAGTCGCCTGCCCACACCGCTCGGTCTCACCGTCGGACCTATATAAACCGGCCTCCCAGCCTCATTTCTCCACACTCACTCACTTCCCACCTCTCACTGAACCTCACCCACCTCTCACCGATGTCGCTCAAGCTCTGCCTCGCCGGAATTGGAGCCGGAGCCGCCGCAGCAGGAGGAGAAGGGCGCCTGTGATTTAGGGCACCCCAAGCTCCGCCGCAACCACGCCTCGCCTCGCCGTCGTCTTCCAGTTTGTTTGCCTGCCTCGCTGACCTTGCTGGAGCCCTGGTACGCCCCCAGTCGACCCCCATCGCCGCGTCTAGGTCAAGTTCTCGCCGGAGTAATCTGTCGACGACGATGAACCCCCACCGTTAGATCCCCTTTTAATCGTGCAGCCTAGAATGCTAGATACCGTTTCGTTGTTTTTGTGCCGCTGACTGGTGGAGCCCGCATGTCAGCTGAGCCCCGCGCCGCGGAGCGCCACTGGGCCGGCCCATGTTCGTTCCCGTGCTAGCCCAGCCATTCAAAATTGGAATTTTCTTTTAGTTTAAATACTAGTTCTGTCCCCTAGTTTGAAAATTAATTTAGAGAGACTTATAAATCCAAATTGCATGAAACTAATTTTATCTGAAAGGTATTGAAATGATCTATCCAAGACCGTTGGATTTAATTCAATTAGATTTATAGATCTCTCCTAATAGAAATAACAAAATAGAAGTATATGCAACTTACAACATTTTTATAAAATCAACCAAGTTAGCTTTTGAGTTGATTCCAACTCTCAAAAATCACATTTCATCATATCTATCCAAATATGTAATAATATTAAGGTTTACATGCAGTGACTTTGGACTAGTACCAAAATAATGCTATATAGGCATTTCTAGTCACTTTAAATCATTAAATAATGAACTTAAACCAAAGTAATTATGATCCAACCTTTAAATCTCATTCCCACATGTTATAATATGTGGTGATGACATGTGTCAACATGATCCCATATTTTAAGTGGTGAATATTAAATCTTAGTTAATTTTTCAATGAGTAGAAATTACTTTTCTAAATTAAAAAGAATGAAACTAGTGAATTAAACTTGTGATACTTGTGATGATAATAGATCATCAAATGTGTGTCTTAGAATGCTAATTAGACTAGTTAAGTATGGTTTGGTGATTGTGTGTTCCGTATGTATTTATAGACGATAGTACCGACCAAGTCTATGAGGAGGAGGAGTTCTACCAAGAAGAAGAAGAAAACTTCAACCACTACACCAACCAAGGCAAGCCACCATTAACAGTGCAAGCTATGGTTAGCAAGCTAGAATTAAGAGAGATGAATGAGTAAAGATGCTTTAGGCATGCTTTGATCACACCCCTTTAACTATTAGTTACCCCCAAGTCTTTGTTTACAAGTTTTACCTCCCTTAGTTTACACAAAGTTCTTTACTTGTTTTGAAGGTAGCATAAAAAGTATAAAACTTGACCTATTTAGAAACCTTTAGATGTCATTCTATGGCATGAGATTGAACCCATCACTTCCACCTTAGTGAACACTCTTAACTTAGTAGTTTAGAGTAGATCAAAAACTTGAGTCACTTTTGATGGGAACACTTGGTGAAAATGAATTATGAAAACCTTGGAATGATGAGTCATTCTATTGAGATGTTTTGACATGTGTTGAGAAACACAGATGGTTTATGATGATGAAAATGATGAGGCATGAGCTTAACCCTTTTATAAAACTGATGGTTGGATTCGGATGCGATACCATTCCAAATTTACCGTACAACCACACTACCTGAATTGGGTAAGGCTTAGCTGGAAATTTATATGCATTAGTATTAGTTCCCTCGCGGGAGAGGTTTGAGCTGAGGCTACCTCTCATGATGTCCACCTATGCAGTGCCCAAGATGACTGATTGTCATGGTTGGGAGGCCATGCTCATAGGAGAGGTGCTTATACTAGGGTGTGTAAAGGGAAGGTTATGTTTGATTATCTGCATACTAAGTATGATGATTCAGGGTTATCCCTGACAGATGTATCGAATCTTTTGGTGAAAGTGTACCACCTCTGCAGAGTGTCAAACTATTTGAATAGCCGCGTCCGCGGTTATGGACAGTTGGAATGGCCATACTGTTTCGTTGTCAGATGTTTTCCAAATAACTTGAAATGAATGATGAATCTTGACTTGACCACAACAGGGTTGTGTTTATGATACTAGCTTCCCAACCTAAGTGATTCTAGAACTTTGCTTTATCTTTCTTTGCTTCAGAACTCAGCTTAGGTTTCAAACTTAACTTTATAGTTAACATAGAGTTAGTACTTGACTTAGAACTATAGTACTTGTTAGAGGTAGTTTACGAGTACTTAAAGAGTACTCATGGCTTTTGTCCCTGGCTATTCTCATGGCCAAACTATGAAGGAGACTATCAAGATGATGGCCAGCAGGACGGCTATGATAACTAGGACTATCTGCCTTCGTCAGCATTGCCTGTGCCCCTGAAGATGGACCCCACCGCTACGCTTATCTTTTAATTCCGCTGCTTGTTGTATTAAGACTGGATCATGAGATCCTTATTTGTGTAAGACCTTATGTATGGTTTATAATGGATGATGTACTGTGATATCCAATTCGTTATGTCTCGCAAAAATGGTAATCCTGGGATTGCGAGGTGTGGCATAACGGGCATCTGGGATTAAAAATCCGGGTGTTGACAAGTTGGTATCAGAGCCATCCTGACCATAGGAGACCCTAGTTAGAATGGACGTCCGAACAAAAACTTAGTTTCAAAATCAAAGTGAGTATTTACGAAAAACTATCTCCTCTCTTATCCTTGTGGATTCATTCTTTCTCAAAAATTCATGTCCTCAAAAATTCTTACATTACTACTTAAAACTTGACACACTTGATCACTTCACTAATTTCCTCACCCTTAATTCTTGTAGATGGAGACTCAGTTCAGCAAGTTTTACCAGTTGGGAAACGGAGGTCAGCTGATCTTCGAGAGGGATCTAGATTCACTGTCGGAGTTCTTGGGACACCCACATCCGGAGTTTCTTGGAGCTCAACTTCCAGGACCCCCAGGAGGAGACCTACAGTGGCTAGTCACCACCGATCTTAGAGGAAGCATCGAAGCACCAACTTCCAGAAGAATTCAGTTCTCTGTGAGATAGAACAACTGGCTAGATGGATTAGCCAGGGAAATGCATGAAGCTCTTGCACGTCTATCTGCCCTCAGCGTCAACAAGATCCAAGGAACCCGTTTTGCTCACTATGCAAGACGTGACTTCATGGGAATGCCGACGGAGATGCCAAGTCACCCAGAGTTGAGGCGTCAAGTGGAGAATCTTGACTTCTTGCTGCATGATAGACAGCAGGAACTAGACAGTGCCAGGGAGTTAGCCAACCAGAACCGTGCCATTGCTAACCAGAAGGCCTAGACTTTCACACTACTCGTCCAAGATCGCCAGTCTCTTCGCCGCCAGCGTGCAAAGAAGGATCGCACCATCACCCGTCTTTGCAAGAAGGTGGACGACCTCGAGAAGACCACCAAGGAACAGGAAGCTCAGCTTGCAGCCAAGCAAGAAGAAGATGAGGGTGAAGACATCCAAGGAGACATGGATTCTTACCTCAGCAACGATGATGACTTTCTGGAGGAGGATGCTGTGGACTTCTACACTGATGATGAGGACTCCAACTTCATCGACAATGAGTAGATGCACTAGAGCACTGTCGTAGCATGAGTTGTATCGGTCCCACTGTATCGTAGCTTGCAGAATGGTTCTTCAAACCATCTGCTTTCCTTTGTTTGTTGTGGTGTGTGTTGTATTGTGTGCTTGCTTGCATGAATGAAAATGAAGTTAGTTGAAAAACCTGAGTCTAACTCAAAGTTTTATCTTTGAAAACCCAAAACCATGAACCTTAGAATTTCCCTCTTACCCCTATATCTATCTCAATCTTCAGATGACTCGTGGAAACCAAGGAGGGAGCAGCTCGTCGCAAGACCCAATGCTGCAGATCTTGCAGAATCTCATCGCAGACCATGAAGCAAGCAGGGCAGAGCGCCAAGCCAACTTAGCAACACTATAGCAGATAGCCCAGATGGCTCTCAACAACTAAGGACATGGAAATCAGGATCACCATGGATCCAAACTCAAAAAATTTCAGAATACCAATCCCCCAATCTTCAACCAATCTGAAAATCCATTAGATGCTGACGACTGGTTATAGACCATGGAAAACAACCTCAAAGTTGCAGGAGTTGATGAAAATGAGAAAGTTCTCTTCGCCACCCACTACCTAGCAGGAGATGCAAGAGCTTGGTGGAATAGTATCCACAATATGAACCATGGTCAAGTGATGAAATGGGAAGCATTCAAAGTCAAGTTCAGCCGCACTCACGTGCCACAAGGTCTAGTCAACAGAATGAGAGATGAGTTCCGTGAATTAAAGCAAGGAAGAATGACTGTGGTGGAGTACCGTGACAGATTCCTATCACTTTCTAGATATGCACCTGATGAAATTAACACGGAGGCTAAGAAGAAGGAGAGATTCATGAATGGACTGCATGATGAGATGCAGACTGTCCTTGTCAACATCCTTTTTCAGGATCTCAAAGAACTAGTTGACTCTGCCATTCAGATGGAAGGGAAGATTAACCAGGCAAACGACAATTGCAAGCGTCGTATGATGCAGCAGTCTGGATCCAGTAGTCACCAGAAGTACCATCCCAACCCTTCACCAGGATATGCACCAAGGAACAACCGACCCCCAAATTCTCGCCCAAGCTACCCCAACCATAGCGGAGGCAATGTGAAGTCCGGAGGAAACAATCACAACTCCAGTAATGCCATCAATTTCAACCATGCACCTCCCAAGAACCACAACAACAACAACAACAACACTGCACCCAGAACTGTCAGCAATGCTATACCTGTCGCAGTCAAGGACAAGTCCCAGATCACTTGTTTTGAATGTGGAGTGAAGGGTCACTACTCCAATGAGTGTCCCAAGAAGACTGCCGCCAATGCCCCTGTGAATTCCCTAGCTTAGCAGCAACGTCGTGTTCAAGCAGGAAGAAGATTTGCCCTAGGGAACCCGCATAACAGCAACGGCCGTCTCTTCCACATGAACACAGAAGAAGCCCAGGAAGCGCCAGATGTAGTGCTGTGTATGTTTTCTGTCAACTCAGTTTTAGCAAGAGTATTGTTTGATTCGGGAGCATCGCATTCATTTATCACCGAAGAATTTGCATGCACTAGTAAGATTCATCCAACCAACTTGAAGCATGTCATGATAGTTCAAATCCCCGGCTCAACAACTAAAGCAAGAAAAATTTGCAAAGCTGTGCCTATCAGAATACATGGGATAGATTTTTATGCCAACCTAATTGTACTTGCAACCAAAGTATTGGAAGTAGTACTAGGTATGGACTAGATGTCAAGGCATAGGGCTGATCGACTGTGCTAAGAAAACCATTACCATGACCAGTAGTTCTAGAGTAACAGTAGAGCATATATCTGAAACCTTACCCCGTCCATTCAAGTGCAACAAGAGTGTAGCCCTGCCCACCATAGACTAGGTCAGAGTAGTCTATGAATACCCCGACGTATTCCCAGATGAATTACCAGGTATGCCCCTAGATAGGGATATTGAGTTCATTATCGAACTAATCCCCGGAACCGGACCCATAGCCCAGAGACCCTATAGCATGAACCCCTCAGAGTTAGTGGAACTGAAGAAGCAGTTGGATGCCATGTTAGAGGAATGCTTGATTCAACCAAGCGCTTCACCATGGAGATCACCAGTATTATTCGTCAACAAGAAATATGGAAGCAACCGTCTGTGTATAGATTACAGAAAGTTGAATGACGTCACCATCAAGAACAAGTACCCCTTGCCAAAGATAGAGGATCTATTTGATCAGTTGAATGGAGCCCAGGTATTCTCAAAGATTGATCTTAGGACTGGTTATCACCAACTTAAGATTCGTGCAACGGATATTCCGAAGACCGCCTTTACTACTCGCTATGGTTTATACGAGTATACGGTTATGTCTTTTGGATTAACCAATGCCCCTGCTTATTTCATGAATCTCATGAATAAGATCTTTGTGAATTTCCTAGATAAGTTTGTAGTTGTGTTTATCGACGACATCCTTATCTACTCCAAGTCAGAAGAAGAGCATGAGCAACATCTAAGAGTTATCCTGGAAACCCTGAGAGAGTATCAGTTATATGCCAAGTTCAGCAAGTGTGAGTTTTGGCTGAAAGAAGTAGGATTCCTAGGACATATTGTGTCTGCCGGAGGAGTCTCTGTTGATCCCGCCAAGATCAAGGATGTGGAAGAATGGGAAGCCCCAACCACTCAAACGCAAGTCCGTGCATTTCTCGGATTAGCGGGATACTACCGCAAGTTCGTAGAAGGATTCTCGAGCATCGCCTGACCCATGACCCAATTGTTGAAGAAGGACAAGAAGTTTGAATGGACTGACAAGTGTGAAGCCAGTTTTCAGGAGCTGAAGAAGAGATTGATATCCGCCCCAATTTTGGTCATGCCAGACATCAAGAAGCCGTTTGATGTGTATTGCAACGCATCTAAGATTGGTCTAGGATGTGTATTGATGCAAGAAGGCAAAGTCATCGCGTATCTGTCTTGACAACTAAAGCAGCATGAGCAGAAATATCCGACCCATGATCTTGAGCTAGCAGCTGTGGTTCTAGCATTGAAGACATGGCGTCATTATCTGATGGGTAATCGCTATGAGATTTACTCAGATCACAAGAGCTTGAAGTATATTTTCACTCAGAAGGAGCTGAATATGAGGCAAATGAGATGGATAGAGTTAATCAAGGATTATGACCTTGACATTCACTATCACCCCGACAAAGCCAATGTGGTAGCGGATGCTCTTAGCAGATTGCCGTGTAGGCTAAACACCATGATCAAGGAGAAGCAACCATGTTTGTATGAAGAGTTGGAGCAATTCAGGACTGAATTAGTTAGCAAAGGATTCTTAGCTTGCATTGAACTTCAACCCACTTTGATTAGCCAAATCAAGGAAGTCCAGAAGGGGAATGAAAGTATCGATGGAATCAAACATCATATTGGTATAGGAAAGGTACCTAGATTCACTAAAGACGAAGAAGGAGTATTATGGTACAAAGGACGTATCTGTGTGCCAGCAGATTCAGAGCTGAAGGAAGTTATCATGAAGGAAGCTCATGATACTCTTTATTCTATCCACCCCGGAGGAACAAAGATGTATCAGGATTTGAAAGAGCAATTTTGGTGGCACAAGATGAAGAGAGAGATCGGAAGCTACATCGCCAAGTGTGACATCTGTCAAAGAGTCAAAGCAGAACATCAGAGACCTGCAGGACTACTACAACCATTGCAGATTCCGGAATGGAAATGGGATTCCGTCGGAATGGACTTTATCACCGGTTTACCTACTTCCAGTAGGGGAAATGACTCAATCTGGGTCATCGTTGATAGACTGTCCAAGGTAGCTCACTTCATACCTGTCAAGACTACCTACCAGAGTGCAAAGCTAGCAGAACTGTATATTGCTAGGATTGTGAGTCTGCATGAAACCCCCAAGACCATCGTATCCGATCGAGGAACCCAGTTTACTTCATGATTTTGGCAGAAAGTTTAGGAAGGATTAGGAACCAAGTTGAACTTCAGTACCGCTTATCACCCGCAAACCGATGGACAGACTAAGAGAGTCAACCAGATCCTAGAGGATATGCTTAGAGCTTGTGTGTTGGAATACGGATCAAAATGGGAAGACTGCCTGCCTTTCGCAGAATTCTCATATAACAACAGTTATCAAGCTAGTTTGCAGATGACACCATTTGAATTCCTATATGGAAGAAAGTGCCGTACCCCTTTGAATTGGTCGCAAGTAGGAGAGAGTCAGATCTTTGGACCCGACATTCTCCGAGAAGCAGAAGAGAAAGTTCACAAAGTCCGTGAGCACCTCAAGACCGCTCAATCCAGACAGAAGATTTATGCTGACAAGAGAAGGAGAGACCTGACTTTCAATGTTGGAGATTTTGTATATCTCAAAGTTTCACCATTGAAGGGAACTCAACGCTTTAGTCTGAAGGGATAGTTAGCCCCTAGATATATCAGACCTTTCAAAATTCTGAACCGTCAAGGAGAAGTATCATATCAGCTAGAACTGCCTGAAGAGATGTCATCCATCCACAATGTGTTCCATATCTCGTTACTTCGCAAATGCTTGGAAGTGCCTGAGAAGACTGAAGTTTTCAAGAACATCGATCACAAAGCTGTGGAAATCAACAATGGCCTGACCTATCGGGAAGTACCCATCCGTATCTTGGAAGAAGCCTACAGAACCACCAGGACTCGGAGCATCAAATTTCTCAAGATTCAGTGGAGCAACCATACCGAGGAGGAAGCCACTTGGGAGCACGAAGATTACATTAGGACAGAGTTCCCAGATCTCTTTAGTTCCTAGTTTCTTTGTAAATCTCAGGACAAGATTTTGTTTAAGGGGGGAAGGTTTGTAACATCCCAAAACTTCAATCCAAGCTTATCAAGATCTAAATCATCAAAATTTAGGGTTAACAAAAACTTTTCCAAATTAAAAATGAAAGCATTCATGTGTATGTGCATTTAATTTAGGATTTGATTTGAATTGCCATGGTTCTGTGATTCTTTGCT
Organism: Avena sativa; assembly: GCA_916181665.1. Classification (NCBI taxonomy): domain Eukaryota; kingdom Viridiplantae; phylum Streptophyta; class Magnoliopsida; order Poales; family Poaceae; genus Avena; species Avena sativa. The sequence goes on along the minus strand of OV702290.1, from coordinate 175,448,775 downwards.
TGTAAAATGTTTCTTAGGTGATTTAAACATCATCTACATCATTCCCAAACTTTTATTAAAGAAAATCAAATAAAAAACAATTAAAAAGGAGGAATGGTCATTTTGGCCATTTTAATCCACTACATTACTTTGAGTGTTCCTAGCACTCATTTCTTAACAGAAACAATTCATGATCTTTGTACCCCTTGCTAGTACACATAATGAGGTACCAAGGCCCACCTTTTGATCTGCTAAAAACATTCTTTTGCTTATTTTAAATGGCAAGTGAAAATTGAATTCAATGCATATGCATAGATCACCCCTATTTGAAAAACCATCAAAATGAGCTCCACTTTCAAAACCCTTGCAACCAGAGACTACCTAGCACTAGTGTAGATCACCCAAAAATTTTGAAACCAAAATTCAAAAGTTTAGTTCATGCGGCCATTTCATCAAACAGGTGACAGGCACAAATCTGGCCAAATTCAAAACACTATTTGGAGCAGTAATTTTGGTCACCATTTGTGCCTAACTCGGTCCCCTTGTCCCCCTCAGTGCACCCCTACCCCTTGCTAGCCCGCCCAAGCCCTGTGCACACGACCAAATGGTCATGGCCATTAAGGCCGAGCACCTTGAGCACCCTCACCGGCGACATCACGCTACAGTAGCCGCCAGCCTCTCTCACCTTGTCCAGCATGTCGCCCGTGGTCCACCTCCATCGTCCAACCAGCCCCAGCCCAGAGCCAGAGACCAGAACGGCCAAGAACCGCCGCGCCCGGAGCTGGTCGACCATGCCGACGCCGCCCGCAGAGCGCGCCCTGTACCCGCGTGTATAGACCGCCCCTCGGCCGCAGCCCGCGCCTACTGCTCCGCCAGGACCTAGGGAACACCCCAGACACCCTCGCTGGCCGCCCAACGCACCCCAGCCACCGCTCGCCGTCGAACCCGCAGCCTCTGCCGCCCAGAGCGCGTGACGCTCCCGACCAACACAGAGCTCGCCTTGCAGCGCCTTTAAGCCTCAGCGCACCACCAGGAGACATGCCACCGTCCCCTACCTCGAGCCACGCCGCTAGCCCCCTGTGCCGCCCTCACCGGAGTCACCTGCCCACACCGCTCGGTCTCACTGTCGGGCCTATATAAACCGGCCTCCCCAGCCTCATTTCTCCATGCTCACTCACTTCCCACCTCTCACTGAACCTCACCCACCTCTTGCCAACGCCGCTCAAGCTCAGCCTCGCCGAAATTGGAGCCGGAGCCGCCGCAGCAGGAGGAGAAGGGCGCCTGCAATTTAGTGCACCCCAAGCTCCGCCGCAACCACGCCTCGCCTCGCCGTCGTCTTCCAGTTCATTTGCCCGCCTCGCCGACCTTGCTGGAGCCCTGGTACGCCCCCAGTCGACCCCCACCGCCACGTCTAGGTCAAGTTCTTGCCGGAGTAATCCGTCGACGACGATGAACCCCCACCGTTAGATCCCCTTTTAATCGTGCGACCTAGAATGCTAGATACCGTTTCAGTGTTTTTGTGCCGCTGACTGGTGGAGCCCGCATGTCAGCTGAGCCCCACGCCGCGGAACGCCACTGGGCCGGCCCATGTTCGTTCCCGCGCTAGCCCAGCCATTCAAAATTGGATTTTTCTTTTAGTTTAAATACTAGTTCTGTCCCCTAGTTTGAAAATTGATTCAGAGAGATTTATAAATCCAAATTGCATGAAACAAATTTTGTCTGAAAGGTATTGAAATGATCTATCCAAGCCCGTTGGGTTTAATTCAATTAAAGTTATAGATCTCTCCCAATAAAAATAACAAAACAGAAGTATTTGCAACTTACAACATTTTTATAAAATCAACCAAGTTAGCTTTTGAGTTGATTCCAACTCTCAAAAATCACATTTCATCATATCTATCCAAATATGTAATAATATTAAGGTTTACATGCAGTGACTTTGGACTAGTACCAAAATAATGCTATATAGGCATTTCTAGTCACTTTAAATCATTAAATAATGAACTTAAACCAAAGTAATTATGATCCAACCTTTAAATCTCATGCCCACATGTTAGAATATGTGGTGATGACATGTGTCAACATGATCCCATATTTTAAGTGGTGAATATTAAATCTTAGTTAATTTTTCAATGAGTAGAAATTACTTTTCTAAATTAAAAAGAATGAAACTAGTGAATTAAACTTGTGATGATAATAGATCATCAAATGTGTGTCTTAGAATGCTAATTAGACTAGTTAAGTATGGTTTGGTGATTGTGTGTTCGGTATGTATTTATAGACGATAGTACCGACCAAGTCTATGAGGAGGAGGAGTTCTACCAAGAAGAAGAAGAAAACTTCAACCACTGCACCAACCAAGGCAAGCCACCATTAATAGTGCAAGCTATGGTTAGCAAGCTAGAATTAAGAGAGATGAATGAGTAAAGGTGCTTTAGGCATGCTTTGATCACACCCCTTTAACTATTAGTTACCCCCAAGTCTTTGTTTACAAGTTTTACCTCCCTTAGTTTACACAAAGTTCTTTACTTGTTTTGAAGGTAGCACAAAAAGTATAAAACTTGACCTATTTAGAAACCTTTAGATGTCATTCTATGGCATGAGATTGAACCCATCACTTCCACCTTAGTGAACACTCTTAACTTAGTAGTTTAGAGTAGATCAAAAACTTGAGTCACTTTAGATGGGAACACTCTGTGAAAATGAATTATGAAAACCTTGGAATGATGAGTCATTCTATTGAGATGTTTTGACATGTGTTGAGAAACACAAATGGTTTATGATGATGAAAATGATGAGGCATGAGCCTTAACCCTTTTATAAAACTGATGGTTGGATTCAGATGCGATACCATTCCAAATTTACCGTACAACCACACTACCTGAATTGGGTAAGGCTTAGCTGGAAATTTATATGCATTAGTATTAGTTCCCTCGCGGGAGAGGTTTGAGCTGAGGCTACCTCTCATGATGTCCACCTATCCGGTGCCCAAGATGACCGATGGTCATGGTTGGGAGGCCATGCTCATAGGAGAGGTGCTTATACTAGGGTGTGTAAAGGGAAGGTTATGTTTGATTATCTGCATACTAAGTATGATGATTCAGGGTTATCCCTGACAGATGTATCGAATCTTTTGGTGAAAGTGTACCACCTCTGCAGAGTGTCAAACTATTCGAATAGCCGCGTCCGCGGTTATGGACAGTTGGAATGGCCATACTGTTTTGTTGTCAGATGTTTTCCAAATAACTTGAAATGAATGATGAATCTTGACTTGACCACAACAGGGTTGTGTTTATGATACTAGCTTCCTAACCTAAGTGATTCTAGAACTTTGCTTTATCTTTCTTTGCTTCAGAACTCAGCTTAGGTTTCAAACTTAACTTTATAGTTAACATAGAGTTAGTACTTGACTTAGAACTATAGTACTTGTTTGAGGTAGTTTGCGAGTATTTAAAGAGTACTCATGGCTTTTGTCCCTAGCTATTCTCATGGCCAGACTATGAAGGAGACTATCAAGATGATGTCCAGCAGGACGGGTATGATAACTAGGACTATCTGCCTTCGTCAGCATTGCCTGTGCCCCTGAAGATGGACCCCACCGCTACACTTATCTTTTAATTCCGCTGCTTGTTGTATTAAGACTGGATCATGAGATCCTTATTTGTGTAAGACCTTATGTATGGTTTGTAATGGATGATGTACTATGATATCCAATTCGTTATGTCTCGCAAAAATGGTAATCCTGGGATTGCGAGGTATGGCATAACGGGCATCTGGGATTAAAAATCCGGGTGTTGACAAGTTGGTATCAGAGCCATCCTGACCATAGGAGACCCTAGTTAGAATGGACGTCCGAACAAAAACTTAGTTTCAAAATCAAAGTGAGTATTTACGAAAAACTATCTCCTCTCTTATCCTTGTGGATTCATTCTTTCTCAAAAATTCATGTCCTCAAAAATTCTTACATTACTACTTAAAACTTGACACACTTGATCACTTCACTAATTTCCTCATCCTTAATTCTTGTAGATGGAGACTCAGTTCAGCAAGTTTTACCAGTTGGGAAACAGAGGTCAGCTAATCTTCGAGAGGGATCTGGATTCACTGTCGGAGTTCTTGGGACGCCCACATCCGGAGTTTCTTGGAGCTCAACTTCCAGGACCCCCAGGAGGAGACCTACAGTGGCTAGTCACCGCAGATCTTAGAGGAAGCATCGAAGCACCAACTTTCGGGAGAATTTAGTTCTCTGTGAGAGAGAACAACTGGCTAGATGGATTAGCCAGGGCAATGCATGAAGCTCTCGCATGTCTATGTGCCCTCAACATCAACAAGATCCAAGGAACCTATTTTGCTCACTATGCAAGACGTGACTTCATGGGAATGCCGATGGAGATGCCAAGTCACCCAGAGTTGAGGCGTCAAGTGGAGAATCTTGACTTCTTGCTGCATGACAGACAGCAGGAACTGGACAGTGCCAGGGAGTTAGCCAACCAGAATCGTGCCATTGCCGACCAGAAGGCCCATACTTTCACACTACTCGTCCAAGATCGCCAGTCTCTTGGAGATCGTGTTCAACCCCCTGTGTTCGATTCCATCCTATTTCTAGAGGTACCCTGCAGGGACAATCTCAAACAGTTTTATACCATGCTATAACTTTATTAAGCAGTAACATTAGTACACGTGTGACATGTAAACAAACCAAGTCCCTGGTAACTTCTAGTCAACTAGATCATTGGTCAACTGATGATCGAGGTTTCCCGATCATGGACATTTATGTAAATTGACAATAGGGTCATATCATTAGATGAATGATATGATGGACACACCCAACCAAAGTATTACAATGAGATCCAGTCACAAAGTTCAACATTGCGATAACTAGTAAAACGTAGTACCCATTCCTTTGACCGTGAGATCATATCTAATCACTACCATTGGAGGCTGCCTTGACTGCGTCAACCGTCACACTGTAACAATATGATCATAAAGGTTTCTATCAGGTATTCCGAAGGGGTAGGTTGATGCGTATGCATTGAGATCAGGATTTTTCCATCCGCGTGACAGATAGATACTCTCGGCCCACTTGGTGAGATTACATCTATGAAGCTTGCAAGCATGTGACTAGGTCATATAATATCACGGGAATGAGTAAATATGTTTGTCGGTAACAAAATCAAACTAAGTATAAAGATACCAGAGATCAGATCTTGGACAAACCAGGTATTGTGTAGCAAAGGGATAGGACTCGACGTTTAAGGTTCAAGCGATCAAATAATTCGTGGAATGCATGGGGTCTATCATGGGTTTCTAGATCCTGTTTTGGTCATTAATTAGAGAGTTGTCTCGATCGTGTCTACACATTCCCGAACTGTAGGGTGGCATGCTTAAGGGTAGTTAATGCTTAGGCATTGTTTCAAGATCGTTGGAGAAGAGAAGTGGAACTCTAGAAGTGATCCGGGGAGAGATCAGAAAGGTTCCAAGGTCGACGAAATGTTCGAAGACTCAAATATTGTTTTTAGTATTTAATTAATTGAATGAAATATTAATAATAAATTAAAATAAATGGACTACCCCTAATGGGACACGATGTGGCAGACCATTAGGGGGTGCCCTCCCCCAAGTGATCGGCGGCTCAAGAGGAGGGGAGGGGGCACGCGGCAGGGGGTGCCCTAGGGCAGCGCTCCTAGGTGCCCCTTTGACCTATATAAGGAGGAGGGAGCTTGCTCCCTCATTACACCCCACTGGCTTTTGCCTCTCTCCCTCTCTCTCTCTCTCTCTCTCTTCCTCACGTGTGGTTTCACAATTGGAACGTGCATACGGAGATAGAGGTTTCTTCACCATACGCATGCTGTTGTCTTCTTCTGCTGCTTCGCTGGACCAGAGCCTGGGGGACGTCATCTACACCAGACGCATGTAGAACCGCGGAGATGCTGCCAGTTGTGGTACTTGTCCATCGTACGTCTGCATGACCTTGAGGTCAGCATCGTCGTATGACTACATCGTCAATGTTGAGAATGCCGACACTTTTTGGTCTTCAAGGATATGAACACCTAATTCCTCCATTATCTTACATCTACATAGAATAGATCTTCGCTATAGGATTCTCGTCATTAGGATTTTTGTTTTCTGCTATGGAACCTTTTAGTGGTATCAGAGCCGGTCTATGCATAGATGTGTTGGTATAGTTAGAACAAATAGTGATATGTGGGCATTTATTTTCTAGTTGTTACCCTCCCATGTGTATTTGTTCATATCGCGGTATTGTTTGATAAAGTGGCCCGAGGCAACCTTACGCCTGATCTTAGCGAGAGTGGTTCCACACTTAACATATGGCATGTACCATATATGTGGCTGACGGGTGTTTGTCTCTCTTATGATAGTTGATATGACATTTATAAAGGATGACCTAAAAAGAGATTTAAAGCGACAACTAGCTAATCCATATTGTGGTTGAAATTTTGTAGGTAACAAAATGGTTCTTTTGCGAAAGGTCTAATAACCACGTAAAATATGCAAAAGATAAATTAGAGGTGTCTAACTTTATTTTGCAGAGCATGTGATATGTTATGGTCTAGGTGTGTTTATGAAATGTTCTGCCGACGACATGGAGACGTTGTGAACCTGGTGTGGTGCCGGAGTGCTCGATGGAGATTAAGGCACACTGATCATATCATATCGCATACTTATTTACATGATTTTAAATTCTGTATGCATCTTATTTTGCTTATTTATACATACGACAGTAGCATCATAAGATGATCCCTCAAATTTCATTCCAGTAATCATGTTCTCCTATTAGTGTACACCACTAAGAAAGTTCTCTATTACGAAGCACGTCATGATGATCGGGTGTTGGACATATCGGCATTCGCATACGGTGGGTGCAAGACATCTTGCACAACAATACACTAAGGGTTAATGTTGGAGATCCTAGCATGTACAGACATGGCCAGATCGTTGTAGAAGAGAGGTGGAACTCCGGAAGTGTTCTGGGAGGAGAATGGAAAGGTTCCTAGGCCAAAAAAATGTTCGGAGACTCAAATATTGTTTTTAGTATTAAATTAATTGCATTAAATATTAAAAAAAGAATTGGCCTACCCCTAATGGGCCACCATGTGGCAGCCCATTAGGGGGCACCCTCCTCCCCAAGTGGTCGGCGACCCAAGAAGAGGGGAGGAGACGCACGTCAGGGGGTGGAGGCGGCGGCTTCCCTAGGACGGGGCCCTTAGGTGGCCCCTCCCCTTGGCCTATATAAGGAGGAGGGGGCCCCTCCCTCGTTCCACCATATTGAATTTTGCCTCTCTTCCTCTATCCCTCTTTCTCTCCCTCACACGTGGTTTCGAAATTGGAACGTGCATACACAAATATAGCTTTCTCTACCATACACACGCCGTCGTGGTATTGGAATCTCAGTCCAGATCATCTTCTTCCGCTGCTTCGCTAGCCCGAAGCTCGAGGACGTCATCTATAGCGGACACGTGTAGAACTGCGGAGGTGCTGCCAGTTGTGTCACTTATTATTTGTATGTCTAGACAACCTTAAGGTCAGTGTCGCCATACAACTACATCGTCAATGTTCGTGAGAACGTAAACGCTTTTTGGTATTTAAGGGTACAACTACACCTATTTGTATGTGAATAAAAAATAAAAACTCTTGAACCGAAAAAATTAACAAGAAAATTGAATGAAGTAAAGGGGTATGAAAAAAAAGACTATTATGAACACTTATTATGATCTTCGAACATAAAAATGAGTGAACGAGCCCAGACCAATGAAAGCAAAGAATAAATCAAAAGTAGCCATGAACAAAAAACAAAAAAATGGAAAATAGTTATGAACCAAAATTTTCAAATATTCAAACAAAATATCTATACTAATATAAAAAGAGCTAGAGTGGTAGATCCAAACGATCATAACTCTCCAATCATCTAAACAAGCGGCTCAGATTATCTACATCTACACTAATATAAAAATAGCCAAAGTGGTAGATCCAAATGATCATAACCCTCCAATCATCTAAACAAGCAGCTCAGATTAGTGCCAAAACATGGTTAGATACCTGACCATCCCATGCCTAATCCACTCCGGCTCCCATTGTCAAAAGAAAAAACACCACGGCATCACCGCGCCCCACGTAGGATAACATCCTCGCGCCGACACCATGATTTGGGGCAGAGTAACTCCCCCGCACCTCGCCGCCTCCACCCACGCCACCACCACTGATGCCTCTAGCACTGCCGCCTCTAACACCAACACCGCAACGCACCTGCCATCTGTTTATCTTGCGACGACCACGACCAGGTGAGTATCACCGAGCCCTGCATCCAAACCCTCATAATTGTTGTTTTGATCTATCCTCAGTTTTGATCCTCGTCGCTTCTTATCCACGGCCATGCACTCCTGCCGCTGGAGCCATCTTCTACCTTTGGGGAGTACGCGGTGGCCACTGAGAAGACTGGTTACTGATGGCTCCAAATAGCCATCTTCCACCATGTTTAAACATTGTTTTTAGTCAAGCAATTGACAAGAAACTCTCTATCCTTGCCATTAATGACTAATAATTGCAAAGATATGCAAACTATTGATTTGATTTATGTTGTGCAGGAAATCACGCTTTTAATGCAAAATCTAGAGTCACAATGAAGGTTTTTAAGGAATTCCACACAACCAAGTAATTGTGGAGCAAATGCTAGGTGACAGCAGCCATAACGACCACTGGTACGAGTAGGGCCCGCCCGTACCGTCCGCCCATACCATGTGGCGATGGCTTCATCTCATCAAACCCTACAACTTTCATGAAGACGTCTATATATTTTGAGGTCCCATCTGCCGCATCGAGGTCCACCATTCTTAGATTGCATCACAACGCCACCAAAGGAGATCCACACCATTGTTCATCCCTTCCATCTTCCACCCCCTCCATTAGCCATAGCCATTACTTTATACTTGAGATCTCCTTGTGATTCGGCGAGCATTGTAAGAATATTTGATTTCAATCTAAGTATTTTGTGCAATGTTTTCTATCCTTGATCTTATTGTTATGACTGAGTAGTCCTCACGGGCTGCGCGTTGGGAAGAAATCTCATAGCGATTATGTGCATCTAATCTATGCGAGCATTGAGTATTGTTTGAAAGAGAGATTTGTATATTTTGTTTCTTTGTCTCTTGTCTCGATCTTTGGACTTGTAGGTACCCAAGACCCCCAAGACTGATAAAGGCTTGAGGTGAAATACTTGGTTAGAGGCGATCTCATAGGAACCCCAGTGACAGAAAGGATAGTACGGTCTTCGCTTAGCGATCCATTCGGGATCACAATAACATCACCACTTAATGCTTTGATCTGCTTTTTACACTTAATAATCGTTTGTAGCCCGTTGCATCGTGGTGCACTCAGTTGGATTAAAAGACTATTGCTATGCCTGCTGCATCACACGGGCTCTAGTATATTAGGATGTGTTGCCCACAAGAGATTATCCCTATTAAAACATTACACATGATTATGCTTATAATTATCTTTTATCCCATATGATGTGCAGCTGCAGGTGGATCTTCAACCCTGGCTTATCTCCATCTGTTGAATCAACCCACTATAAAAGTAAACTGGATTGGTCTGGTAAACAAAGGTAAAATAAAGAAACAAAGTCTTGTAGACTTGTCCTTTTTATTTCATTTTAGCATTGCTTTCCAAGGTTCGATTAAAGCTAGGTCTACTAGGGAAAAAGCTATTATACTACATCCATGAATATGGATTGAAGGTATAAACCCTTTTTCTAGCACCGTTGTTGGGGAAGCAATTTTGCTATCCTGGTGAGGTTACTAGAGACCTTGTTTTTAGTTTTATTATTTGTTAGTAGTTTATTTCTTGTTATTAGTTTACTTTCTAGTTATCTATTTGAAAACCCCCAAAAAATAGTTACTTGTTATTTGTTTTATTTACTTAAAAAATACCAAAAATATAAGAGCCATGGCTCAAAAGAGACTTCGAGAGTATGCTACTCCCACTGATGATTTTATTCGTGCACCTATTACTCAGCCCGTTGTTGATGCGGAAGCATATGAAATTAAGCCTAACCTTTTAAGTTTGGTTCAGCAAAACCAATTTGAAGGCTCATCTTCTGAGGGTTCAGGTTTGAACTTAAATACTTTTACTGAAATTTGCGACATGATGCGTATTAAGGATGTAGATCCAAATGCTGTTAAATTACGATTATTTCCTTTCTCTCTTAGAGGAAAGGCTAAGGACTGGTTGCTAGATCTACCTAAGGGCACTATTAAATCTTGGGAGGAATGCACTAATATGTTTATGACTAAAATTTTCCCCTAGCTAAAACTATGCAACTATGATCCAACATTACAAGTTTTAGACAAGAAGATCGCGAGCCACTAGCGCTTGCATGGGAAAGGATGAAAGAAGCCATAATGAACTATCCTAGGCATGGGATGAAAGAATGACTTATATTACATTTATTTTATAATGGCCTTAACCCAATGTCTAAGTCTATGCTAGATACTACAGCAGGAGGAGCAATCATGGGAAATCAAGCGAGTGTTGCAAAGAAATTACATGATGATATGCAAAACAACCATGCCCAATGGCATGTGGAAAGAACCTCGAAAAGAGTGAGTTCAATCACCGAGGTAAACAATGAAGAGCTTACATCTAAGGTAGACGAGTTACTCAACATAGTAAAGGGTAAGGAAGATAACCAAGTTAATGTTATCGCTACCGATGTTAATGGTGTTAATTTTATAGCTCGCACTCCTTATGATCCTTCTTGGAAAAAACAAAATTTTTCTTATAATGTTCAAAAACATTATTCTAATCCTACAGAAGCTCCTTACAATAATTATGATAATCATAATGGAGCAAATCATGGCAATCTCTCGTTTGAGCAAACTATTAGAACCTTTATGCAAGCTCAAACTGAGCAAAATAATATGCTTATTAAAATGACGGAGAACCATGAAAGTAGTATAGGAAAATTATCTAACCAAGCCGTTGCAATTAGAAATAATGTGCAGGATCTATAGGAAAGGACAAAGACCGTGGAGGCTCAATTGGGCAAGGTAGCCGAGAGCCAAGCTCTCATACTAGCAAAGTTTGTTGGGAAGCCCGAGCCAAATCTGGTAGAAGACCTCAAGATGATGAGGATGGAAACAAATGAAGAGAAGCCTGAAGAGCAGGATTATAGCAACATGCCAACACATGAATATACCATGGAAGATCTATTAAAGATGATCACTGTGAAGAAACCCGATATAGAACAAGGTAATGATGCTATGTATCAACAATTTATTCAGCAAGTAGCATCTAAAGTTCGAGATTTAGAGATGGAGTATAAGAGACTAGATGATAAGCTTCCTACTAAGCTAAATGATATATTTGAGCCCACTATTAAAATTAAGGTTGGGGTTAATAAGATATATGCACTTTGTGATCTTGGTGCAAGCGTCTCAACAGTTTCCAAAAGTCTATTTGATAAGTTAAACTTGGGGTCATTTGCAACTATTGAACTAAGACTCCATCTAGTGGATTCAACTTATAAACAAGCTGTTGGGATAAAAGAAAACATAGTTGTTGAAATTAAAGGTCATCCCGCTCTTATTGATCTTGTTATAGTGGACATTCTTGAAGATCCTATAGCACCTACAATTCTAGGTAGGCCTTTCCTAAGAACTATTAAAGCTTTAGTCAATTTACATGAAGAGAATGTGATAATAGGACTACCGTCTAGAGATCCTTTTATAGGTCACTTCCCTAGAAATAAGAATGCCAAACCTAATGATGATGATATAATTACATTGAAAGCTAATTACTTTGGAGTGGGTGTTCTTCTCATTAAACCTAAATGATCACCATCTGGGTCAAGATAATTGACCTTAACTAGAAGCGCTTCGTAGGAGGAAACCCACGTGAAATAAAAGTTTTTACTCTTGTGTTAGTTTAGTTTGTTTGTTTTTGTTTCATTTTTGCTTTTAATAATGAGTTTTCAAGAAGACATTTGGAGAGAGGAGAAGAAATAAGGTAATCCTCGATCTTTTATTTTACTAACATATGGCCTAAGAAGTATTGCTGATTTTTTGTGAAGTCTATTTGCTGTTATTTTGTCCTTTGTTAAGATGTGTAAAGACGCACGAAGCTACTAACCAAATTCTATGAGTTTTCAGCTTACTGGTTGAATAACAACCTGTGGTACGGTCGGAAGGAATCATACCATGCGCCCGTACCACATCAAGGCATTGGAAAATAGAAACTTTAATTTTTTTCCGCAGGACCCAGGGGCGTGCATGACCGTACCGTGCACTCGTGCCGAGTGCATCGCTAGAAGGGATTCGTCACCCCCAAGGTTGTTACTCGGTACGGGCGGGATCCAGCCATACCACCTGCCCGTACCACGTACGCGGCTGCCATATCACCTAGGAGGAGGTAACCTAAAAATCCCCAAACACAAACTTTTCTCTTTCTTCTTCCTCCAAACTTCAAACCACCTCCATTGGATCTTCAAATTTACTCAATCTTTCTTCAATTCCCGCACCCAATCGATCTAAGGTATGTTTTTGTAGCACCCCGGATAAAACCACTACTAGAAAATCATTGTGTATTTGTTTTGTGCATCATCATGACTGCATGCTCATGTCATCATGCCAAATTGCATTTGAGCATCCTCATGACTGCACTCATATTATCTACCAAAAACTATTTTATAAAATCCTATATTTGTTTTCTAAATAAAAGCCCTCTTTTTTTAAATATAAAACCCTCGGTCCACCCGAACCTTTTATTTGTCAAAACTATTTAAAACAAAATAAATAAATAAAACGTATTTCATAAAACCCGGGGAGGCAGCTATCAGCCAGGCCCAAAACGCCCAGCCAGTAGCCACCTACCACCTAGCTAACCCTAAACCAACCCTAGATCCCCTGTCAAACCCTAGCCTAATCCCCACCCCCACACCACACCGTCGCCATTGTGCACCGCACTCACCTAATCCTACATGCCACACCTATCCACACACACACAACCCTGCCCGATCCCACCTTCCTACAAGCTACCAACCTCACCCAACGACATGACCCGTTTCCCCCGGTCCCACCCGCGCGGCCACTCCCCTCGTCACTCACCAACCCCTGCCCCACGCCTCGCGTCCAACATCCCGCGCCTCTCCTCCCGAGCACCACAGTCGGGCCCGCATTGCTGCCATTCCGCGGCCCTCTTCCTACACCGTCGCGCGCGACCCTCACCTCCCAGTCCAGCTCGACCGTGTCACCATCGTGGCCCCATCTCCAAACCTCACCGCCTCACGGAGCTCGCGGCTGTGCGCTGTTGAGCCCTAGACCTGCACCTTGTCTACCTCACCGTCCCTCTCTGCCTATGCCGCCCTCGGCCTCCTGTGCATCGGTCGTCCGTGTCGCGTAGGCGCCTCCACCTCCCTCCTCCGGTGGTCGTCGCTGCTAGGCTGCCGCCAGAGATCCCCCGCCTCCGCCTCTCCCTCTCACCATCGCCCTCCTCGCACCATCCTCGCTGCCACCTCCCCCTTTCTCGTGCCCTCGTGCACCTTGACCGTCCTCTGCCCCTGCCACGTGCGCGAGCCCTGCTCTTCTCGCATGTGTCCTCTTCTGCGTGACCTCAATACTGAGTATCTAAATAATATGAACCTTCTAAGTAATTGTCGGGACCCCGGTTCCGCTAAATATTGCCTAGTCGCATCGCATCTTTGCCATGTCATGCATCATATCATGAATCATGCCCAATCTTATGCCGTAGTATTAAATAGAGCATCCGGTGTTTCTTTTAGTGATTTGCTTCTTCACGGATTAGGCCGTTGAGTTGATGCGAGCTTCGACCCGTTCTTCGGATGAACCTTCGGCAATGTTTCTCAGGCGAGCATTCTCCCCCATTCTCCCCATTTCTATCCGTGTTGTGATGCTTTAGTTTTCGTACCATTTATATCCCTTGCAGCCTCTATATTGCCTGTTGTTTGTTAGACAGTTGGCCTTGCGAGTCGTAGTTGCATAATCAGGTGTTGGTTCAAGTCATTGAGTTCCACCATTGTTGGGAGGTTGGCAGATGCTTAATGGTGGAGATGATCAAGGCTTTCATTATAACTTGTCAATTAAAATGCTGGATATAGATATAATGTAGAGGCACCAGTGGGTAATAGATGTTATTTGGTTTTTACCCTCCCACTTGTGTCCACCTAGGACCCAAGTTCTTGACACCTGTTCCAAGATCGAGCATGCTAATCACATGTGGGGTGTGTGGGCACCCCTATCGGCTTATTACCTTATTTCAAAGTACTGTACTAGGGCCACAAAACTAGTTTGGGATTTATACGTTACCTACTGTACCTATGCCATGTATGCCATGTTTATTACTTGTTGCTCAATGATTGTTTATTACTGTTGCGTAGGTGCGACACTCTGTCACGGGAATATATTATCTATGGCCTCTACTCGCGTGACAAGTCCACACAACCTCAGGGTCCGTATGAGGAGGATTAGCTATACCTCGTACGGGTAGCTCTTTTGGGTGGCCCCCATGTACTTGCTTTGGGTCTGGGAAAGCGTCGTGTCTGAAGCCTCATCGACATACCGATGGGTGTATGTTATTGATCTGGGAAAAAGGGTTGAAGTGTGTGGAAACTTTGGTGCACCCTGTAGGGGTTCGCGTATGAAAATAATAAAATTTTACCCTATGCCCCTGAACCCCTAATGCTGCCAGGACCTATCTATTTGTAATGAAGTAACGGGAAGGGATTTTTGTGAACTTACCCTTGAAGACCGAAAAGTGTTGTCAATGCTTGGGAGAGCGTGGTTGATGTAGACGATCTGAAGCCGACCTCAAGGTCGTGTTGAAGTCCTCGCGCTCCTACGGCTCCAACGACTCCTAGTGCCCCAAGTGTGACACCTCGCGGGGAGTTACACATGTCCAGTGCCTGGTGATGACTCCCGCTTCCCCGATCCAGCAGCAGTTGTGGAAGTAGATCTCCTCTATCCCAATCCTGAAGCGCGACGGTGCTCCACGATGAAGACGTCTCTCATTCGCGCAGTCTGAACTTGGGACCATGGTCGCGCGCGCGCGAGAGAGAAATATCAATTGGAGGTGACGAGGGGTTAACTCATCAATGCCCATTGCAGATGGACTTAGGTTTGAGGAAGTGGGAAGCCCTGGAGGCATCGATCGGCTAGCAAACAAGCACACAGGGACGCAAGGATTACCAGGTTCAGGCCTCGTAGAGGACCCTACTCCTGCTTGTTTGCTCTTGGAATTATCGAGAGTCGAAGGTTATAGGGGGTGCGCAAATATGATCTGGCCATGGTGTGGAAACTAGGGTTGTGGATTGTCCTCCTCGCCGCCTCCTCCTAGCCTTTATATAGATAGGCTAGGTCTCGGGATAGCAGGCCGAGTCGGGTTACAGGTTTGGGTTTTCCCTTTAAACTTCTATCTTAAGTTTGCCGTGTGCCTTAGCAATGTCGTGGGATTCTTCTAGGCTGGACCGTTAAACTTCGAAGTCTCCTGGGTCATCCGGATCTTGACTAGGCCTTAGCAACGTCGTGGGCTTCTTCTAGGCTAGGCTGTATATGCCAAGCTCGAGTACCTATAAGGTATGCCCATGTCAGTAGCCCCCGAGTGTTCGGTTGAATCGCAGATTCAAGTAGAGACTTATGAAGCTTTCGAGTGTACAGTTGAGCATGTTTTCGAATGCTCTGATTTATGTCATAGGGATTATCGATATACGTGCCTGATTCATCCGATGTATTGGGATCAGTTAACTGCCTTAGGGAAAAACAATGCAATCTACTCAAACTCGAGTCCCCAGACTCGAATTTGGAAAAGTGCGGGAGTATTTCGACTCATGCCGCAGAGGTCTTATAGAGTTGAATCCCAGTGTATAAGCATGGGCACTCGCCACGTCCATCAAGGCTTTTTTCATCATGCCTGCAGGCACGGATTATTTCTGATAGAGTGCAGCAAGTGCGTTGCTAGGCCTTCTTCAGGTCTTATCTTCACGCTACAAGCATGGCATCCGAATTTTGTTATCGTGGAGATGATTCGGGTGCCCCAGGAGACGCAGTATCTTTGCAGGGAAAGTTCGATGCGGAGTCTCCAAAGCTTTCGAGTGTGGATGTAGTCAACGCACATTTATTTAAAAGGAAAAATCATAGGGTGCGTGACCAGCGCTCCCTATGGGAGTAGCCCCCGAGTGCCTATTCGAGTCGTAGACTCAAGTGGGGACTATGAGTGTTTTCGGCTGCTGTCGTCTTTTGCTTGTTTCAGTTGAATGTGATTCTAGCACTCCCTATGGGAGTAACCCTGAGTCCACAATCGAATCGCTGATTCGAGTGAAGGGTTCAAGTGCAATTTCATTGTCAAAATGCTTGGAAGTTTCTATTGTTATCGGGTATGCAGCCAACGCTCCTGTTAGGAGTAGCCCCCGAGTGCTTGGTTGAGTCGAAGACTCGAGTAAGGACTAGAGTAGTCAGAAGATGCTCCTGCTAGAGTAAATGACGTCAGTGCTGACGAAGAGATGATCTCATTTGCCCACGTGAGCAGTTTTGATGGGACGTGACAAAAGTGGGGCCCCATTTCTGACTTGGATTTGACCAGGCGTGCGAAAACTTCGATTTTAACTGCGTCTCCTCGATTCTCGCGTGTAATGGGAGGAGTGGAGCGACAGTTTGCTGTTTGCTCTTCCACACGTCTATATCGATTTGTGCTACGCGTCTAGCTAGTGTACTTCTGGCCGTTGGATTGCATCTGCGGTGAGGTTAAGTAGGGATTTGATGTGCAGTAATTTTCCCCACAACTCATCTTCTTCCTTGCGTGCTACCTCCATTGCTGCTCCTTGCTATTCCATTGCTCGCACCTTCTTGCTGCGCTGGACAGCCTCTGAACCTTTCCTAGCTACTTTCTGCGCTCCCACCGCGAGCGCAATATGGGGAAAAAGAGAGGTGCCCCTGCTGCTGGATCTGTGGCTGCCATAGGTGCAGCCAAGAAGAAGGGCGCCGCCACCACAGGCACCAGTGCTGCCACCGCGGCTAGAAAGAAGGAGGGCCCAGGCACGCGTGTCACGAATGGATCGTGGCGGCTGACCGCCATCAAGGACATAGAGCTCTTCAACTGGGGCTAAGATGGTGCTCTCCCTGCTGCGAAGGATGACTGCCAGATTCCCAGCGACGAGGTAATCCCTAGTCTTACCGCCGGATTTCGTGTGATGTTACTCGCATTTATCATTCACGGTCTTTCTCTCCCTTCACAAGTTTGTGAGGGGTTTACTCTGCTTTTACGGGCTACAGCTTCATCAGCTGACCCCAAACTCCATCCTTCATATTGCTTGCTACATCACCCTGTCCTTTTCAAAAAAACTCTTCAAACTGAAACGCCAGTCGGGCTCTAGGTCGGTAGTCTATGATATAGGAGGCTACGGGATCCATGTAGACTCCAATGTCACATATTTCGCCATCAACTTTAATGCATCTGTCCAAGGGTGGAGGGAGAAGTGGTTCTATATTCGTGACCAAAAGGTTGATGAGGAACACTTCGGGCTCATGCCTTTTGATGCGATGGTAGTATGCAAGAAAAGGAGGTTATGGAAGAACACGGTGATGCCCAGCGAAGCCGAGGAAAGTAAGGCTCTATACAAGCGTGTCTGTAACCTTGAGCTCCGCATAGGCAAGGAATTAGGCGGCGCAGACCTCATTCGCACCTGGATGCACCGTCGAGTGTAGCTGCTGCATGCTAGGGTGCATCTGATGTGTTGCTGGACTGGCATTAACGATGTCACTCGCATCTCGCCAGAGAACATTTCTTCAGGTGAAGTAGATAAGAGGATTCGGCTGCTGACCAAGTACATAGCCAAGGAGAGACTCCCTGGTGACTCAGTCGTGTCTCCTTTCTGTGCGAGTCATCCTCCGCCTGAGGTGGATTTCTTTTGAGCTCTTCTTGTTTTTCGATTGCCTGCTGGGTTTTCCTTTATGCTGATGTTTGTTCCTTGTTTCAGCACTGGAAGGTGACCACTGTGTTGCCTCCTCAGCCCGAGGGAGTAATCCCACGTGAAGCTGAAGAGGAGGACGAATCGGGCTCCACCGTCCCTGTTGAAGAAGAACAGGAAGCTCTCGAGTCCAGCGGGAACGGGACTCGCAAGCTCTCCAAAAGCGAGAATTCGGATGCATCCTCGCCGATGATGCCGGAGGGTCCTCCGACTATGGTAGAGGAGCTGATTCTCGCTGTGCCTGTGCGTGCCATGGCTCCTCCTCCACGAAATAAGCTGAGGACACTGAAGGAGGCGTCTGAGGACTCTTTTGACCTCGACAATTTTGACAGGTATGCTTTGTACTTCTACGAGTTTGTCCTTATGTCCCAAAATCTTTTCTTCTGAAGTTGCTTTGTATGTTTTGTAGCCAAACTACATCATCATCCGATTATTGTCGATTCGTGAAGGAGACTAGAGTCGCAGACTCCAAAGACAAAGGGATGGCAGCGCAATCTCCTTCTCGCCCGGTGGTGGCCACCTCCGGTGCCAATTATTCGAGTTCCCCCCATGCCGGGGGCACCAGATGGTTGCCCGGATGTTTACTCAGAAGGAAACTTCGGAGTCCCTAGAGGAACATGTAAGTTTTTCTTGTTGTTGGCAGTCGAAATTTGGTTGATGCTCATGCTTCCTTTTTGCAGCCTGTCCTGAAGGAGTCCACTCGCCTCGCCGAACAGATTATTTCCTTGGGCCGTCAGCATGCTTCATTGGAAAATCGTCATCGCGCCTTCGAGGGTGAGTTCACACTCTTTCATCCGTGCCATTTGTACGAAAATTGGTGAGTTTGAGTTGTGATGTTTCTACTTGCAGGTGAGCATAATGAGCTTCTTCGTCGCATCGACTCCCTCTAGAAGGAGAATATCATTTTGCGGCCTAAAAGTTGGGTCGCCCAGGCAACGCGGTACCCAAGTTGATTTTTATCACCGCGATTCGAAAAGTTGGGGCGCCAATTGCTGAGAGGCGTCTTTCGAGTGAATGATGGCCAAACCCAATATTTTCAAATCGCGCCCGTTAAGTCAGGATATTCCGTTACACTAGTTCCTACTGTGCCCCTTCTTCGCCGGTCACTCTTCTTAGCCACCCTGCATGTGTCGTAGGGGCAAATTCATTACTGTACTTTGCTAACTCTCAACACTGAATCTTGCTGTGGTGACGGCGGTCCCTTTTCTTCCCTTCACCTGACCCTAAATCCGCCGGTGGCGGAGGACCTTTTTTCTCCCTCCCCTGACACTGAATCCGACGGCGGCGGCCCAGCATGTCTTGCAAGGCGAAGGTTTTAGCTACGTCGCCGACTGATTCAGGTCTGTCAGGGCCCAAGTCTGGGGCTCAATGCGTAGCAGCGGCGAGGTCTTCAACCCCGGTTAGCGAGGACGCCAGCAAGGATTCTGCTCCCAAGGTACCTACGAGCAGCGGGTTGAAGAGAAAAGCAAGGCCGACGACGGATTTTTCGGCTCTGGTGGGCGGATGCAGCACCCAGATCTCGAAGAAAAAAACTCGAGAGAAGAGCGAGAGGTGAATTTTTCTTATCTGTGCCTTATCTTGCAAGTAGATTAGTTACGGCATAATAGAATCAAATGAACTGAAATGTTCCCCTTTTTAATCAATTAGGCACAACTTTGATACAAGGGACCTATATGAGTTCACAGTTCAGGTTCGGCATTACACTGCAAAACTTGATTTTGGTTGCAAGAGGGTTGTGTTCGGGCAAGATGTGCATATGCTTGTGAATTGCAAAGAGGTTGTGTATGTTTCACAGCTGGTAGATATGCTTGCCGCTAGAATTCCCTAGGGTTCTAGACAGAGGACAAAATTGGTGTGGCGCAAC
The DNA here is from genome assembly GCA_916181665.1 of Avena sativa. Classification (NCBI taxonomy): domain Eukaryota; kingdom Viridiplantae; phylum Streptophyta; class Magnoliopsida; order Poales; family Poaceae; genus Avena; species Avena sativa. Next base: position 175,428,940 of record OV702290.1, on the reverse strand, counting down.
ATGAATGATACCTATCAGCAAATTGAGCACTCCCATGAGCTTCAGATGGTTTGGGAGTGTTGTGCAGCTGATCGTAAGGTGAAAGTTGAAGCCAAGATTGATGATACGTATGCAGATGCTAGAGATCTTGCTGCCAGAGCTTCTGCTCCTAGAGAATACAGACCAATAGATGCTAATCTAGATAAGTTCAGTATACGCATAGAGGTGGATTCATACATGGCAAAACTTGATAAGGGAGTTAATAAGCCAGTTTCGTCATGTACTGTGGAGATCACTGTCGATTCCAAAAACATAACTCTTGATGAAATGAGAGAGATGATCGGTAAGGAAATCAATATTGGCCCTAAGCAGATGGCAAAAATCCGGTGGTGGCATCATAAGAAGAAGTAATTCATAGATGTTTTGGATACTGAAGATCTTATGCAGATTATGCGACGAAAGAAGCGAACCAGGAAGGTGTTCTTCCTTGGTACCATTTCTGATGTTGTTGAATAGGTTATAGTGGATGTAGATGCCCCTGTAGTGGCTGAATAGAATGAGGTGGTCGACGTTGATAAGATCTCATAAGAGCTGCTACCCTAGGCTTGTCATATGGACCATGGGGTTCCCCTGCCTGTATTTGTAATATTGACTGCTGTTGCATTTAGAGCGTGTTTTTGTGATTATGTTTGTTGAGAGATTGCGATATAATGCTATGCGAGCTATTGAGATTTTCGGACATGTCACTCACTGAAACCATCGTTGTTGTAATAAGACATAAGTACATTGTAGTTGACATGATTATGTTTCTTAAGATGACGTACCATACTTGTTTCTGTTATTATGTTTGTTGGGACATTGTAATGCAATGTTTTGTGAAACCATGACTGGACAAGTGATGCATAAATACATTGTAGTTGACATGATTATGTTTCTTGAGATGATGTACTGAACTTGTTTCTGTTATTGTTTGTTGAGAGATTGTAATGTAATGTTTTGCGTAACCATGACAGGACATGTGATGTGTAAGTACCTTGTAGTCGACATGATTTTGTTTCTTGAGTTGATGTAATATACTTGTTTATGTGATTATGTTTGTTGAGAGATTGTAATGTGATGTTTTGTGAAACCATGTTGTGATTATGTTTGTTGAGAGATTGTAATGTAATGTTTTGTGCAACCATGACTGAAGAAGTGATGCATAAGTACCTTGTAGTTGACATGATTTTGTTTCTTTAGATGATGTAATATACTGGTATGTTTTCGTTAGGCAATGAAATTGGGATGGAGGGAGTGCAGGTTTAATATTTGAAATGAGAATGTGTGAAGAGAATCCATATCAGGCAGGAGACGGTAATCCAAGGAAAGGGCATGGTATCCATTAAACTATTGTAACATGCCAATTTAGTCATTGTTGCAGCGGTACAAGGGCTGCTCTCTCTCTCTCTCTCTCTCTCTCTCTCTCTCTCTCTCTCTCTCTCTCTCTCTCTCTCTCTCTCTCTCTCTCTCTCTCTCTCTCTCTCTCTCTCTCTCTCTCTCTCTCTCTCTCATCTCTCTCTCTCTCTCTCTCTCTCTCTCTCTCTCTCTCTCTCTCTCTCGCTGACACCAACACCGTCGCCTGCGACGACGCATTTGCCATGCTGTCCTTGAATGGCGAGGATGACTAGTCGAGCGGCGACAGCCTTCTCTCCGACATCGAGTATTCCTTCCATGATGTGAGTTCCTCTGTTTTCTCGAGCTAGGGTTAGGGAATGGTAAATCTCTCGATCTGAGATCCATATATGCATGCAATCATGTTTGATTTCAGCTTTGCGTTTACCTATAGGTACCACGGACGATCCACGACTCCGAATGGGAGGGCCTAGATCTCAATGGAGAAGTGCCATGTGACCATGGGCTAAAACTGAGGAGATATGTTGCATTCGAAGGCAGTAACACCGGGAGAAGGTTTTTGGGTTGTACAAATCAGGTTTGTTTACATTATGTGCAACTATGACATGAAGTAAAATGTATCGTGCATGTTCATAACACTATAGTGTGTGTGTGTTTAGGTTGGCCCGGTGTGTAAAGCAGTAGAGTGGGTGGATCTTGAGTGGCCAGATGCACTTAAGAAATGCTTGGCATAGTTATGGGAGATGTATGTTTTGGAAAGGCCAAGGAGATTTACTGATGTAAGTGATGCAACTGAAATAAATTACAAGCTGTCGGTACGAAATAAGGAGCCGGAACAAGAAATCGAGAATTTGCAGTCAGAGCTAATTGACGGAATCGATGGGAGCTTGGTTGTTGGAACTGCAAAGAAGCTTCAGGATAGTCACAGGTTGTTGATTCATAATGCAGAAAAGGAGAGGGATCAGCTCAGGGAAGACAAGAAGAAGCTAGAGTACTACATTGCGGATCTGTTGAAGGAACTGAAGAAGGTGCGCAAGGGTGAACAAGGACAGACTATAGAGGATAAAGGAAATTCGAGATGAATAATTTATGGTGTGCCAATGCCTGGAACTAGTTAACTGTAAGACTTGCAGTTGCGCTTTCCGAACTAAGACAAACTCAATCCTCGAGCAAACTAATTTCAAACGAACACACATATCGTGCATAGAGTTAAGTTCACGCTTACAAAATCACCACTGCAGAGGATAAACCAGGCAGTTCAGTACTAAATAGACATATGTTGTGTTCAAGCGAGCCTAGCCCGGAGCTGCCTATTTTCCTCCCTAAGATTGGCCAGCTCCTTCAGTACTATGTCGTGCTTCAGCTGTAGGTTCCAGCGCTCCGTCACGGATTGGAGAATTTGGTCCGTAGCCATACGATTTTCCTTCAAGATCCCTTTCATGATCTCTGCCTGCTTCCTAGCCGAGGTGCGACCTTCACTGTGTAGCTTCGCCCAGCCGGCGTTTAACTCCTTCAGTTTCTGGCACTTGTCAGAAAGGACCGCGAGTTTAGCACGCAGTTGGTCAAAGGCCAGTTTCTGGGAATTTTGCTTCTCCCTTTGGATTGCTATCTTGTCATTTAGCCAGGTCACTAGGTCCTGGTCGATCTTTCACCTCTTTCCCTGCAACAAAAATACATAGTATGGTTTGTTCAGTTCACCAGGACAAGCTGGTTAGTTTCCATAATTAACTGAATAGACTAGTGGCACTGTCATAATTTTAAGGAAGAAGCAATCTAGGACTAATCAACATTTTATTAATCAACTAGTGGTACTGTCATAATTTCAATTTCAAAGACAAATAAGATTTATCTACAGTTTAGTGTGCTATGGGTTTTTCCCAACATCACCAAATAGTAGTGGGAGAGTGGCAAACTCATAATGCAGACACCCATGTCCAGATACATAATGGAAAGAGAACATGGTGTCCATTCATGAACATGAACACCAACACATGTCCAGATAGATAAGGAGTTGCCCTAGGATTCTTATTGCACCCTATAATGGGAAGCAGACTTGGGCATTGCTCCCTGAACCCTAAACATTACAAAAGGAGTGGAGGACGAACTGATATTCGTGTCCTCGCTAATGGGAATCAGACTTGGGCATTGCTCCGATACGCCTCCAGACATGCCCTTAGCTCCTCGTTCTCTTTCCGAACACCCTCGAGTACGGTGATCCCTTTGCTCATGTCCGCCTTCTCTCCTTGGCTGCATCCAGGCAACGGTTCCCGTCATGGTAGGCTTGGATGGTAGCCTTGGTGTCCTCGACGCGTCCTCTGAGTGCCTCGCTGACTTCGTCCTGCAGGAGAATGCACCTTTCCACGAGATTCTTCTTCTCCTCCGTGAGCTTGTTGATTATCTTGATGGCCTGTTCTTGCCTGTTCAAGTTACGGTCGAGCACTTTCTGCAGCCTAACGACGTCACGTGCAAAATCTAGCGAGATCTCCTTCTGCACAGATAATTGCTTGTGTAGGCTCTCATTAGCTTGGGTGAGGGAGCGTGCAAGCTCCTGTTGGTTGACAATCTTGGAACTGATCGCGGCCACCTTGTCACGGTACTCGGCCTTCGATCGCTGCATCGTTCATGTTAATTGAAATAGGAATTCTATAATTACACTCCAGGTCCCAGGTGAATACTAATACAGATCAAAAAAATCCCCGTTGAATCTATTGGCCACAGTGTTAAAAAATGGACCTAGAGATCTATTCAGGACCACGATTAACTAATCCTAATCACAAAAAATCCATAGTGAATCTATGAACAACGGTATTAAGGAAAGACCAAGAGATCCAGTCATATTCATGAAAACTAATACAACTCACAAAAGAAGAAGAAAAACCAATGCGGGGCGGACAGGATCTAAGAAATCCACATCACAACTCGGAGAAATAACAGCGTGGAGATTTGCTACCTCGCTGAGACATGGAACGGGGCCGAACGGGTCCTACAACGCCTTCGTCATGGTGGATTCAGGCTCCACAGCCGACCTATAATACGTAGAAGAGGAAGAGCAAGAAGAAGAAAAACAAGAAGAAGCTGAATAAGATCATGATGTAAAGGGAGATGGAGAAGAAGTAGAACAAGAAGACCGTACCGGGAGGATCCCTCGCCTGCTAGAACATTCGGCGCCATTGTCGGGGGAGATTGGGCCTCGATGAGAGGGTGGGCTTGAGCAGTTGGTAGAGCAAGAAGTGCCTCACTGCGATTTCTCTCCCTTTTCTCCGCGAGGATCGTTGACCGGCCTCTCCCCCTCCTCAGTGGAGCCATGGCTTGCAGGGTGAGGGTGGCGGCGGCAGGAGGAAGGAGATAGTGATTAGTGTGGGAGAAGAGTCAAAGAGTACAAGCCATGGTCTAGTAGTACTAGTACTATTATACAAGACCACCGTGTACGGTCTACCTTCTCAAAGAAGCCAGGGATGCAGGGGTAGGGAATCGATGGGACTTGTCTTTATTGCGATGGACACTTCAATGTTCTTCGGAGCTGCCCAAAATCCAGTATATAATAAGGGGAGTGCGAGCCGGGTGGTCATCACGGGAATCGGCGCGCACATCCCGTGTGCATGTGTCACGTGTTGATGGGGAAATGACACGCGCAACTGCTCCACGATCACATCGGCACGTCGAACTCCGTCGAACTCCACGTGACAGGCATGCATGGGATATTTACGAGTCTAGAATACGCTATGCCACTTTTGTTGTGATCAAATTATGTTCAGCACGCGAGATATTACTTTTTTTTTGATAATCGACAAATGCATGCGTGGACACGACGCACGAAACCGCTGCTCGTCCTTGATCAGATCGACAACCCACTCTGTGTACCCGCCATCGACCATTCGGAGCAACTACCTCGTGCACGATGCCCCCTCACCGTGGCAATGGTAGGTCCAAGCCGTCCACTGACCGTCCTGCATCCCTGGCACTTCGCTGCATCGTTTGCGCTCATGAGTCGCCTGCTGAGGCAGCACGTCGTGTCCGACCGCGCCAGGATCCATCGACATTGGCACTCGAGGACACCGCGATGTCAAAGCTTGTACCGGCCGTGCAGGAGGAGCGTTGGGTACCTGCAACATCGGACGAGCGCAAAGCAGTAGCAAGGACGGGGGCGTGTGTTGCACCGACGAGTACGAACAAGAAGAGGAACGAGAAGAAGACCAGGAAGAAGAGAGGAGATAGCTATTTGGACGAGTCCGACTCGGCCAACAAGGAGGCGTTCATCGATCAGTTGGAGGAAGAAGCGGAGGAGAGTGATGTGGACCCGTGGGACTACGAATGTCACATCCCAAGATTTTCCAAATCTTGTAATGTGAAAAATAAAATAACAAAATAAATTTTTGTTGAAAATCAGGGTGAAAAGAAACTTTTGTTTCTAAAAGGAGACTTGAAATCCCATCTTGAACAAGCTTTGGCAGAAGTTTGAATTCAACAAAAATCCAAATCAAGGGAAATGCATTCCTCAATGAATGTATCTGGAAATTTGAACACTTGGAAAGTAAATCCAAAATCCAAATCCCTAAACCCTAATGGAAGGAAATCATCTTCCAAAGTATCTCCAAATCTATGGATTTGATCCATACCAAATTTAATCAACAAATAATCACAAAGGATCAAGAAAGACCTTAGAAGTGGTTTCACTTAGTTTGGAACCATAGACAAAATCTTGTGGAAATAATAAGATAAGGAAATTGAATTTCCAAAAGCTGATAAAGCCCTTACCAAAAGCCCATACCCTTTGGTGATCAAATAATCCTAAAGGGATTAAAAAGATAAACATTTAATAAAGGAAAAATAAATTGTTTTGGAAACACTGATTTAGATCTTTTAATAAAAGACTTTGGTTTCAAATGAAAAGATAAGCCAAATTAATTTTGGCCAAACTTTTGAAATAAAATATTTTGTTTTGATAAAATGAGTAAAGGTTTATTTAAATAAAATAAAAGGATTTAAATATCCAATTTTATTTAAGTAAAAGCTTTTCCCATTTTAAATGAACACCAAGTATTTTATTACTACTTTGAAATCTTTTATTAAAAGGTTTTGCTTTGATTAAAATGAGTAAAGAATTATTTAAATAAAATAATAAGGATTTAAATATCCAATTTTATTTAAGTAAAGGCTTTCCCATTTTAATTAAAACACCAAAACTTATTTATTTAAGTAAGTTTCCAAGTATTCTTTTATTTTTCAAATTAAACCTTCTGGTTTGGTTTTGAAAATAATTGGAATTCAAATGGAAATTTTATTAAATAAATCAAACCCTAATAACTAAAGATCCATTTTATTTAATTATTAAATGGATCCTAAAATGAATTAAAATCTTATTTTAATTTGAGATTTGGAATATGTTGAAAAACAGAACCAAATTCAAAGTAAAGTTGAGTGTTTGTTTGAGTTTGAATTGAATGTGTGAATAATTGTTTGAAATTCCAAACAGAAAAAGATTTAGAAAAAGGAAAAAAGAGTTAGACAGAAAAAAAAATAGGAAAACAGGAGCAGCCCAATAGGCCCAACTCCAGCCCAGCCTTTCACTGCCCGAAGAAACCTTTTCTCACCCAGCTTCTGACCCACACAGTCAATGACAACGTGGACCCACTTCCCCCTCTCCCTCACTCGCTGACATCAGACCCCACCTCCACTTAATTCCTCCCCCGAACCGTTTTTCTGTACCGCGAAAGAAACCCACACAGCAGCTGACCGGTGGACCTCCTCCTCTCTTCTTTTTCCCACTGACGCGTCGGTCCCACTTCTCTAGCCATCGTCTTCCCGGCGACTTCTTCTCCCCCAGACGACGCTGCCGTTGCTGCCTTCAATCCGCGGCTTCAATTCGCGTTAATACTGCGTTAATCCCTCGCCGCGACGACGTCTACTTAAACGCCTCCCTCTCCTCTGTCATTTCCCACAGACATCGCCTCCCCTCTGCCCCCAGGCCGCCTCAATTTCTCCCGAGCCACCTCTGCTCCGACGATGTTCCGGTGACAATTCCGACGAAACCCCACTGCCCCTTGCCTTCCTAAGCAACCTAGCCGCTTCCTCACTTCCAGACGCATCCTCCTGTGCCAGCCATTCATCCGCGGGTGCCCTGTAAGCTCGACTTCGACGACGAGCTACATCACCGCCGTCTGCCTTCTTCTCCGACGAGCCCCACAGGTAGATTCCGGTCGCCCCTCTTCTCCTCGTTCACGCACACACCTCCGTGACCTCCTGCGTCTAACCCAACCCTCGGTTGTTCTTCTCGTGATCTGTAGCGACGACTCCGACAAGCACAGAGCGCCGCCGTGTCTGCTTCTTCTCCGGCAAGCTCCCTCGGTAAGCACAGACCTCCCCAGCACCTCTCAATGATGCTCCCTTACTCACGACCCTCGTGCGCACCTGACCCTGCCTCTCCTTTGCCTTAGCGTGATCTACAGCGACGTCCACGACAACCACCCGACGCTCCCGACGCCGTCCTCCACTCCGGCGAGCAATTACACCTGAACCAGAGCGCCCCTCGTCGAACCGTCAGTACCTTGAGCTTCGCCGTGACCCCCTGAGCCCGGTGAGCAAGTCCTCCTTCTCCCTCACTCCCTGTAGCGTCGCCTCCGTCGTCGACCGACCGCTCCGCCGCCGCTAGCCGCCGCCAGCGCCGCTGCGTTTTGGCCAAGCGATAGGAACCGTTGGATACAGATCTACTGGCTAGGATAGAGTCACTTATCGAAGGGGTATGGAAGCATCTACGTCGTAGGATTTGCTTTAGATCCAGTGGCTCACGTAGCTCGATCCTGGCGAACCGGTACCGTCCAATAGAATCCTGCCGCGTGTCCAGTATTCTGTTTAAAAACAGATTTGAAAACAGAAACTTTTGCCAATTTCAAACCCATGTATCTTTTGATCCACACGTCCAAATTTTACAAATTTGATGTCGTTGGAATCAGCAAGACAAGCTCTAACCAACCCTGCCCTTAGTTTAGCAAATAGTATCAGTTAACTTGTTTGATTTTGCAGATTCTTTTGTGTGCTTGCTAACATTAGAAAAATCATTTAAAAATGATATTTAGGTCAAAACCTTTGCCAATTAGTTTGTTGTGACCTTACTGACCCTAGGAACCAACCCATAGTTTGGAAAATGATTTTTGAAAAGTATAGGATGGATTAATTAGTTTAGTCCATTTCTAGCTAACTAAAACTATTTGTTTTGTTTATGAAAATGCTTTCATAAAGAAAACTTTGGAGAAAATGTTTTGAACCAAACCTACTGACCCAAAACACCAAGTTTTGCAATAGCAACTCATTTGGTGAAACCTATAGGTTAATACCCTAGTAGAAATATTTCTACCCCACATAGAATGACACTTTGTTTTGCAAATGGTTTTATAGTGAAACCTTTTGCAAATGACTTAGCCACTTCACAAAATGACCAATAGGTGTGCCCAAATGCCTATGACCCATTAGGAACCACTTTTTCAAACAAAACAAAGCTTGGCATGCTTGCATGCATTACCTTAACTTTGCCACTTTGGTAAATGACCATTTTGGATCTTACAAAGTTTAGGAATCTAATAGAGACCCTCTTTGCAAATGACTTTGCCATTTTGGTAAATGACCAATTTGGAACTTACAAAGTTTAGAAGCCTAGTGGAGACCATCCTTACAATAGAACCAACCTTTGCATGCTTATGCATGACTTAGATCCCATTACTTTGTGTGTAAAAAATTGTTTGTTTGACTTTGTTATTTTATGTGTGTTGTTTTGCTTGATTGGTAGATTGAGTTTGTACCTTGCTTGATTGATTGTAGTGACTTGAAGAGTGTGAGTGTTGCAAGGACAAGGAGTGAACCTATACCCTCTACCAAAAAGGCAAGTGATATCTTCATGAATATTCCATACCTATATTTTATACTTGCATTAGATATATTTTGTTAGGACTTGCATGCTACTTTTGTCAATTGATGATGGGAAATCCTATTTAGAATAGAATGCTAGAATTGCTAGGAAAATTCCCTAAGGATAAGTTGCCATGCCATGCTTAGCCTAGCTACTAGAAAAACAAGGGTGGTTTATATATTCACACTATGGAAAATATTTTAAGTCTAAGGACTTGTTTTTATTTAACAAAACAACTAAGTTAATGAATCACCTGGGTGGAATGGAAAGAATGGGATATGTTGAGTGGTTACACAAGGCCAGGGGTACTGGTGAACCTTGTGTATCTCACTTGTGGATGGCCACCCAGGAACAAAGAGATTTGAGTTGTCAAATGTTGAGAAGTTTCAAGTGCAACCACTTGGTAATATGGGCTCTGCCATGATCTTAGGATGCTGGAACTTAGTCTCTTGGACAGTGGGTGGTAGATGGGATGATAGGTTGGAGCGCGTCCATTTGACTAAGGAAAGGCTACTGAAGGATCATGTCTTGGGAAACCAAGGCTTGTGGGGAAAGTGCACCACCTCTGCAGAGTGTAAAACCTAAGTACTTAGCCATGTCCCAGGTAAAGGACAATTTGAGCATCAAGACATGGAAACTTCAAGAATCTCATCACTCCAATTTCTAAATAAAACTTGTGGGTGAACAAAGGGATAAAAGGATCTTCAGTCATTGATTGCTAGATGCCCTGAGTGGATCTAGAGTCTTTGTTTGATAGATGCCTTGGGTGTTTTTGCCAAGTAAATCTTCAGTCCTTGATTAGTAGATGCCCTGAGTGGATCTTCAGTCTGGATTGGAAGATGTCTTGGAAAGTTTTTGCCAAACAAAAACTTAGTATTTTCAAAAGTTAAGGAAAAATCTATTTTGAGCAAAGCAAGCCTAAGCTCCACCAGCCAAATGCATATAGTATTATAGTCCACTTATATTATACTAAGGTATCACTTGCCAATACAATTCAAATGTATTGACCCTTGTGGCTGTAACTTTTAATGTTGCAGGTTTGATTGATTTAGTGAAGATTGATTGATTAGGATTACAAAGTCTACAACCAACATCTGCCTGTGGCACTTTGAAGATGAAGGACCCATGGCTATAGTTATTCCGCTGCAATGTAATGTAAATAGCCAATGAGCTATGTTTGATGTAATAAAATTATTTTATTCCTGGTTATAAAGTTGTATTATGACCTTTGTTTCTCGATATTACATCTGAACTGTGGATGCTAGCTATTGATCCAGGGACTAGCATTGTAAACACAGGGGACTCAATCTTATTAAAGGTTGGGGACGCTACAGATGGTATCAGAGCATTGTGTTGCCTGTAGGATTTGTAACCCTAGGATTGGACAAAAACCCTTAGAAAAAAATAGGAGTTGTATTTTTTTCCAAAACTTATTTACAAAAACAATCTTGTAAACTCTTTCCTCAACCATTTTGATTTCAACTCTACTTCTCTTCTATTTTCAACTTGATGGAAAAGCCTACCCCATGACCAAAGACTACACTATGTGCAAAGGACTTCTTCAACTTCATCAACTCTAATGACTTCAACTTCTTCAACATCTTCAACATGTACACCAAGGACTTCAACTTGGATATCACTAAAGAATACAAGTCTTGAGTAACATTTCATTTGAAGACTAAGGAAACACAACTTAGAAGAAGCCATCAACATCTTTGAAGATTTGTGACCAAGACACAAAAATTCTCCAAGGAAACAAAGATCTCATTCAAGAAGAATCAACCAAGGATGGATCACAAGTGAACCATATAGATGGACCACCATATTTTAGTTAAGACAAACACACCAACTTATGTGGTGTAACAAAAATATTTTGTTGCCTAAGTATGTGCTTGAAACTGTTGTTTGAGTGGAGTGTTTGTTTGTGATTGCTTGCACATTGCTTGTGTGAATTGTGATGTGTGTGATTAGGATTGATTCCCTTAGAAATCTTTTGCCTATTCTAATCCCCCTTCAACCCAAACAGATGACTTCTCCAAGAGACTCCAACATCAAGGATGGTGACAACAACAACAACCAAGAGGACAGCATGAGAGAACTCATAGCAACCCAACACCAGTTGAGCCAAGAGACAACTCAGCTTTTAGCCAACAACAATGGATTAGATCCAGCCATACAAAGGATTTTGAAACTTCAATCCCAACTGTTGCAAGGATTGGTTACTCAAGTAATCAACATGAGAGAAAACTTTTCCAAAGGAGCTAATGACAACAAGGACGACAAAGATGTTATTTTAGAAGGAACCCAAGTTAGCAATACTTGTGGAATCAAGGATCATGCACCCAAGGAGCATGAAGATCAATGCCCCAAGAAAAGAGGAAGATCTCCCATTTATGAAGAGCATGAACTAGAAGAACTCCTAGCTTTGGAGAAACCCAAGAAGAAGAAGAAGAAATACCTCAACACTAGCAAGAAGGATATTACACAAGTGCAATGTTTCAAATGCAAAGAGATGGGTCATTATGCCAATGAATGCCCAGAAAAGAAAAAGAGCCAAGAAGACAAACAAAAGCTAGTGAAACCCAAGATGAGGAAGGATATTATCCAAGTGAAGTGCAAACACTGCAAGGAGTTAGGACATTATGCATCATACTGTCCAGAGAAGCCACCTCAAGACCTCAAACTTATAACCTGTTTCAAATGCAAGGAACTAGGCCATTATGCAAACAATTGTCCAGAAAAGTTGAACAAGCCTATGGAAAATCTCAACCTTGGCCCATGAGTCAAGTATGGAAATAATGGACACGATGCAGAAGTTTTCCAAGATTCCAAGCAAGCCAAGATATAGTTTAGTTGGAAAATTTTTAAGGGTGGTAGTACCCTAGTTGTTTTGAACCTGCTTGTAACCCTAGCCTCCCCAAATCTCGGGACGAGATTTATTTTAAGGGTGGTAGCCTGTCACATCCCAAGATTTTCCAAATCTTGTAATGTGAAAAATAAAATAACAAAATAAATTTTTGTTGAAAATCAGGGTGAAAAGAAACTTTTGTTTCTAAAAGGAGACTTGAAATCCCATCTTGAACAAGCTTTGGCAGAAGTTTGAATTCAACAAAAATCCAAATCAAGGGAAATGAATTCCTCAATGAATGTATCTGGAAATTTGAACACTTGGAAAGTAACAACAACCAGAGTCATTGAAATGTGTGTTCTCTTCAGAGACCACACATGGATCCACTAGTGTCATTGCATGTGCATTCTTTTTACTAACAACAACTGGAGTCATTTCATGTGTGTTCTTTTCACATACCACATATGGATCCACCAGTGTCATTGCATGTGTGTTCTTTTCACAATCCACCTATGGATCCACCAGTGTCATTGCATGTGTGCTCTTTTTACTAACAACAACCAGAGTCATTGCATGTGGGTTCTCTTCAGAGACCACACATGGATCCACCAGTGTCATTGCATGTGTGCTCTTTTTACTAACAACAACCAGCGTCATTGCATGTGTGTTCTCTTCAGATACCACACATGGATCCACCAGTGTCATTGCATGTGTGTTATTTTTACTAACAACAACCAGTATCATTGAAATGTGTGTTCTCTTTATAGACCACACATGGATCCACCAGTGTCATTGCATGTGTGCTCTTTTTACTAACAACAACTAGAGTCATTTCATGTGTGTTCTTTTCACATACCACATATGGATTCAACCAGTGTCATTGAAATGTGTGTTCTCTTCAGAGACCACACATGGATCCACTAGTGTCATTGCATGTGTGTTCTTTTCACATACCACATATTGATCCGCCAGTGTCTTTGAAATGAGTGTTCTGTTTAGAGACCACACATGGATCCACCAGTGTCATTGCATGTGTGTTATTTTTACTAACAACAACCAGAGTCATTGAAATGTGTGTTCTCTTCAGAGACCACACATGGATCCACCAGTGTCATTGCATGTGTGCTCTTTTTACTAACAACAACTGGAGTCATTTCATGTGTGTTCTTTTCACATACCACATATGGATTCAACCAGTGACATTGAAATGTGTGTTCTCTTCAGAGACCACACATGGATCCACTAGTGTCATTGCATGTGTGTTCTTTTTACTAACAACAACCAGTGTCATTGAAATGTGTGTTCTCTTCAGAGATCACACATGGACCCACCAGTGTCATTGCATGTGTGTTCTTGTTACTAACAACAACTAGAGTCATTGCCTGTCTGTTCTTTTCACATACCACATATGGATCCACCAGAGTCATTGAAATGTGTGTTCTCTTTATAGACCACACATGGATCCACCAGTGTCATTGCATGTGTGTTATTTTTACTAAGAACAACTAGAGTCATTGAAATGTGTGTTCTCTTCAGAGACGACACATGGATCCACCAGTGTCATTGCATGTGTATTCTTTTTACTAACAACAACCAGAGTCATTTCACGTGTGTTCTTTTCACATACCACATATAAATCCACCAGTGTCATTGAAATGTGTGTTCACTTCAGAGACCACACATGGATCCACCATTGTCATTGCATGTGTGTTCTTTTTACTATCGACAACCAAAGTCATTGAAATGTGTGTTCTCTTCAGAGACCACAAATGGATCCACCAGTGTCATAGCATGTGTGTTATTTTTACTAACAACAACCAGAGTCATTGAAATGTGTGTTCTTTTCACATACCACACATGGATCCACCATTGTCATTGCATGTGTGTTCTTTTTACTAACAACAACTGGAGTCATTGCATGTGTGTTCTTTTCACATACCACATATGGATCCACCCGTGTCATTGCATGTGTGCTCTTTTCACAATCCACCTATGGATCCACCAGTGTCATTGCATGTGTGTTCTTTTCACATACCACATATGGATCCACCAGTGTCATTGAAATTTGTGTTCTCTTCAGAGACTACACATGGATCCACCAGTGTCATTGGATGTGTGTTCTTTTTACTAACAACAACTGGAGTCATTGCATGTGTGTTCTTTTCACATACCACATATGGATCCACCAGTGTCATTTCATGTGTGTTCTTTTCACAATCCACCTATGGATCCACCAGCGTCATTGCATATGTGTTCTTTTCACCTACCACATATGGATCCACCAGTGTCATTGAAATGTGTGTTCTCTTCAGAGACCACACATGGTCCACCAGTGTCATTGCATGTGTGTCTTTTTACTAACAACAACTAGAGTCATTGCATGTGTGTTCTTTTCACATCCCACATATGGATCCACCAGTGTCATTGCATGTGTGCTCTTTTGACAATCCACCTATGGATCCACTAGTGTCATTGCATGTGTGTTCTTTTTACTAACAACAACCAGAGTCATTGCATGTGTGTTATTTTCACATACCACATATGGATCCACCAGTATCATTGTATGTGCGCTCTTTTCACAATCCACCTATGGATCCACCAGTGTCATTGCATGTGTGTTCTTTTTACTAACAACAACTAGAGTCATTGCTTGTGTGTTCTTTTCACATACTACATCTGGATCCACCAGTTTCATTGCATGTGTGTTCTTTTCACAATCCACCTATGGATCCACCAGTGTCACTGCATGTGTGCTCTTTTTACTAACAACAACCAGAGTCATTGAAATGTGTGTTCTCTTCAGAGACCACACATGGATCCACAGTGTCATTGCATGTGTGTTCTTTTTACTAACAACAACTGGTGTCATTTCATGTGTGTTCTTTTCACATACCACATATGGATCCACCAGTGTCATTGCATATGTGTTCTTTTTTCTAACAACAACTGGAGTCATTTCATGTGTGTTCTTTTCACATACCACATATGGATCCACCAGTGTCATTGAAATGTGTGTTCTATTCAGAGACCACACATGGATCCACCAGTGTCATTTTTACTAACAACAACTAGAGTCATTCATGTGTGTTCTTTTCACATACCATATATGGATCGACCAGTGTCATTGCATGTGTGCTCTTTTCACAATCCACCTATGGATCCACCAGTGTCATTGCATGTGTGTTATTTTCACATACCACATATGGATCCACCTGTCATTGAAATGTGTGTTCTCTTCAGAGACCACACATGGACCCACCAGTGTCATTGCATGTGTGTTCTTTTCACATACATCATATGGATCCACCAGTGTCATTGCATGTGTGTTCTTTTCACAATCCACATATGGATCCACCAGTGTCATTGCATGTGTGCTCTTTTTACTAACAACAACCAGAGTCATTGCATGTGTGTTCTCTTCAGAGACCACACATGAATCCACCAGTGTCATTGCATGTGTGCTCTTTTTACTAACAACGACCAGAGTCATTGCATGTGTGTTCTCTTCAGAGACCACACATGGATCCACCATTGTCATTGCATGTGTGTTCTTTTCACAATCCAACTATGGATCCACGAGTGTCATTGCATGTGTGTTATTTTCACAATCCACCTATGGATCCACCAGTGTCATTGCATTTGTGCTCTTTTTTGTAACAACAACCAGAGTCATTGAAATGTGTGTTCTCTTCAGAGACCACACATGGATCCATAGTGTCATTGCATGTGTGTTCTTTTTACTAACAACAACCAAAGTCATTGAAATGTATGTTCTCTTCAGAGACCACACATGGATCCACCAGTGTCATTGCATGTGTGTTCTTTTTCCTAACAACAACCAGAGTCATTGAAATGTGTGTTCTTTTCATATACCACACATGGATCCACCAATGTCATTGCTTGTGTGTTCTTTTCACATACCACATATGGATCCACCGGTGTCATTGCATGTGTGTTCTTTTCACAATCCACCTATGGGTCCACCATTGTCATTGCATGTGTGCTCTTTTTACTAACAACAACCAGAGTCATTGCATGCGTGTTCTCTTCAGAGACCACACATGGATCCACCAGAATCATTGCATGTGTGTTCTTTTTACTAACAACAACCAGAGTCCTTGTAATGTGTGTTCTCTTCAGAGACCACACATGGATCCACTAGTGTCATTGCATGTGTGTTCTTTTTACTAACAACAACTGGAGTCATTGCATGTGTGTTCTTTTTACTAACAACAACTGGAGTCATTTCATGTGTGTTCTTTTCACATACCACATATGGATCCACCAGTGTCATTGCATGTGTGGTCTTTTTACTAACAACAACCAGAGTCATTTCATGTGTGTTCTTTTCACATACCACATATGGATCCACCAGTGTCATTGCATGTGTGTTCTTTTCACAATCCACCTATGGATCCACCAGCATCATTGCATATGTGTTCTTTTCACATACCACATATGGATCCACAAGTGTCATTGAAATGTGTGTTCTCTTCAGAAACCACACATGGATCCACCAGTGTCATTGCATGTGTGTTCTTTTTACTAACAACAACTGGAGTCATTGCAGGTGTGTTCTTTTCACATACCACATATGTATCCACCAGTGTCATTGCATGTGTGCTTTTTTCACAATCCACCTATGGATCCACTAGTGTCATTGCATGTGTGTTCTTTTTACTAACAACAACCAGAGTCATTGCATGTGTGTTCTTTTCACATACCACATGGATCCACCAGTGTCATTGCATGTGTGCTCTTTTCAGAATCCACCAATGGATCCACCAGTGTCATTGCATGTGTGTTCTTTTTACTAACAACAACCAGAGTCATTGCATGTGTGTTCTTTTCACATACCACATATGGATCCACCAGTGTCATTGCATGTGTGTTCTTTTCATAATCCACGTATGGATCCACCAGTGTCATTATATGTGTGCTCTTTTTACTAACAACAACCAGAGTCATTGAAATTTGTGTTCTCTTAAGAGACCACACATGGATCCACAGTGTCATTGCATGTGTGTTCTTTTTTCTAACAACAACTGGAGTCATTTCATGTGTGTTCTTTTCACATACCACATATGGATCCACTAGTGTCATTGCATGTGTGTTCTTTTTACTAACAACAACTGGAGTCATTTCATGTGTGTTCTTTTCACATACCACATATGGATCCACCAGTGTCATTGAAATGTGTGTTCTCTTCAGAGACCACACATGGATCCACCAGTGTCATTGCATGTGTGTCATTTTTACTAACAACAACTGGAGTCATTGCATGTGTGTTCTTTTCACATACCACATATGGATCCACTAGTGTCATTGCATGTGTGCTCTTTTCACAATCCACCTATGGATCCACCAGTGTCATTGCATGTGTGTTATTTTCACATACCACATATGGATCCACCAGTGTCATTGAAATGTGTGTTCTCTTCAGAGACCACACATGGATCCACCAGTGTCATTGCATGTGTGTTCTTTTTACCAACAACAACTGGAGTCATTGCATGTGTGTTATTTTCACATACCACATATGGGTCCACCAGTGTCATTGCATGTGTGCTCTTTTCACAATCCTCCTATGGATCCACAGGAGTCATTGCATGTGTGTTCATTTTACTAACAACAACCGGAGTCATTTCATGTGTGTTCTTTTCATATACCACATATGGATCCACTAGTGTCATTGCATGTGTGTTCTTTTCACAATCCACCTATGTATATACCAGTGTCATTGCATGTGTGCTCTTTTTACTACCAACAACCAGAGTCATTGCATGTGTGTTCTCTTCAGAGACCACACATGGATCCACCGGTGTCATTCCATGTGTGTTCTTTTTACTAACAACAATTGGAGTCATTTTATTGTGTGTTCTTTTCACATACATTATATGGATCCACCAGTGTCATTGCATGTGTGTTCTTTTCACAATCCACATATGGATCCACCAGTGTCATTGCATGTGTGCTCTTTTTACTAACAACAACCAGAGTCATTGCATGAGTGTTCTCTTCAGATACCACACATGAATCCACCAGTGTCATTGCATAAGTCCTCTTTTTACTAACAACAACCAGAGTCATTGCATGTGTGTTCTGTTCAGAGACCACACATGGATCCACCAATGTCATTGCATGTGTGTTCTTTTTACTAACAATAACGAGTGTCATTGAAATGTGTGTTCTCTTCAGAGACCACACATGGATCCACCAGTGTCATTGCATGTGTGTTCTTGTTACTAACAACAACCAGAGTCATTGCATGTGTGTTCTTTTCACATACCACATATGGATCCACCAGAGTCATTGAAATGTGTGTTCTCTTCAGAGACCACACATGGATCCACTAGTGTCATTGCATGTGTGTTCTTCTTACTAACAACAACCAGAGTCATTGAAATGTGTTTTCTCTTCAGAGACCACACATGGATCCACTAGTGTCATTGCATGTGTGTTCTTTTTACTAACAACAACGAGAGTCATTTCACGTGTGTTCTTTTCACATACCACATATGGATCCACCAGTGTCATTGAAATGTGTGTTCTCTTCAGAGACCACACATGGATCCACCAATGCCATTGCATGTGTGTTCTTTTTACTAACAACAACCAGAGTCATTGAAATGTGTGTTCTTTTCACATACCACACATGGTGTCACATCCCAAGATTTTCCAAATCTTGTAATGTGAAAAATAAATGAATAAAATAAAACTTTGTTTGATTTTCAAGGCCAGAAGAAACTTTTTGATTTCAATTGGGACTTCAAACCAGTTGGATCAAATAAAAATCCTAAAGGGATTTATAAAGATAAACATTTAATAAAGGTAAATAAAATGTTTTGGAATTACTATTTTGAATCTTTAAAATAAAAAGAGTTGTTTTCAAAAGCAAAGATAGAATTATAAATAAAGATTATATTTTAAAGAGCCAAATTAATTTTGGCCAAACTTTTATAATAAAATATTTTGTTTTGATAAAATGAGTAAAGGTTTATTTAAATAAAATAATAAGGATGTAATATCCAAATTTTATTAATAAAGGTTTTACTATTTTCAAAACACCAAAACTTATTTATTCTTTAAAAATAAGTTTTCCAAGTATTTTGTTATTCTCAAATAAAACTTACTGAAGTATTTTGGTTATATTTTTGGTTTCAAAATAAATATTTTATTAAAACAAATCCTATTTGATTTAATAACTAAGGTCCATTCTATTTAATTATTAATGGAACCTAAAATAAAAGATTATTTGGTTTTAAACAAGTTTCCAAGTATTCTTTATTTCCAAATAAAACCTACAGTTTTGTTTTGAAAATATTTGGATTTCAAATGGAAATTCTATTAATTAAATCAAACCCTATTTTATTAAATAACTAAAGATCCATTTTATTTAATTATTAAATAGATCCTAAAAATGAATAAAAATATTATTTTATTTTGAGATTTGGTTTATGTTAATAAACAGAACCAAGTTCAAAGTTGTGAAGTGTGGTGTTTGTTTGAATCAATTTGAATGTTGTTTGAATGTTTGAATAATTGATTGAATTTCAAAACAGAAAAATAGAAATAGAAAAGGAAAAAGAAAGCAGACAGAAAAAAATAGGAAAAGGCAAGCCAGCCCATTAGGCCCAGCAAACCAGCCCAGTTCTCTTCCAGAAAGAAAACATTTCACACCCAGTTTCTGACCCACACAGACAATGACCAGTGGACCCTCCCCCTCATTTCTTTTCCCACTGACCGGTGGACCCCACCTCTCTCTCTCACGAGCGAACCGTTTTTCTTCACCGCGAAAGAAACCCACACAGAGTATGACTGGTGGACCCAACCCCCTTTCATTTTCTATCGCTGACAAAACGACCCTACCTCTACTGCTCATCGTCCTCCCCGCGACTCCTTCTCCCCCTCACCGCGCGGCCGTTTCTGCCGCTGAATTCTCGTGATCATTCGCCATAATGCCTGAGTAATTCCTCGCTTTGACCATGCTCGATAAAACGCCAGCGTTCCCTCCTCCCTTCCCCTCTGTCTCCTCCCTCAATCACGCCACCAGGTCGCCCCAATTCCTCCCCGAGCTCCTCTGCCTCCGACGACCCTCCCCCGTCGATTCCAGCCAAACCTGACCACCCCGTGCCTCCCCGAGCACCCTAGCAGCTTCCCCACTTCCAGACACATCTCCCAGCACTTTTAGTTCGACCGCGGGCACCCCAGAGCAACGTCTGCAACGAGCTCTGAACGCCGCCGCCGTCCTCTCCAACTCCGACGAGCCCCACAGGTAGATTCCGGTTGCCCCTCTTCTCCTCATTCACGCACACAGCATCGCCTTGCTCTTGCGCATCTGAGCATGCTTCTGTCTTGCCTTAGGGCGATCTGCAGCGACGACTCCGACCGTCGCCACCGTCTGTCTTCAACTCCGGCAAGCACCCAGGTAGTTTCCGACCGCTCCAAGCCTCCTCGTTCACACTCCCTCACTCGACTCGGTCTTGCGCAACCAGCCCTGACCTTTGTTTGTCTTTTCGTGACCTGTAGCATCGCCTTCGACCGTGGACAGAACCGTCCGTCGTCATACGCAACTCCGACGAGGAATTCCTGCAACCCTAGTGCGCCCCTTGACCAACCGTGAGTACCTTGAGCTTCGCCATGTTCTCCTGAGCCTGGTGAGCATCTCCTTACTCTTCCTTGCTTCCTCTAGCGCCAGCTCCGCCGCTAGCCGAGCATCGCCGCCGCTCACCGTCGCTCGGCACCGCCAGTTCTTGGTCGCTGTGTTGATAGCCGTTAGATGAAGATCGTAGGGACGCGATAGATCACTTAACCTGAACCGTTACGCTTGATCTGCACCGCTCAACCTAAGTTAGATCCAACGCACCGCAGCGTGATCCGGCCGAACCGTTACCAGCGAATGACAACATGACGCGTGTCGCCTGTTCTATTTAAAACAGATTTGAATCTGATTTATTTGCAAACTTCAAACCCTTGTAACTTTGGATCCACACGTCCAAAAATTACAAATTTTATGTCGTTGGATTCAGGAGAGTAATCCCTAACCAACACTGCCCTTAGTTTAGCAAATAGTATCTGTTAGTTTGCTTGTTTTTACAGATTCTTTTATGTGCTTGTTTAGATTAGAAAAATTGTTTAAAAATGTTTTTAGGGTTAAAACCTTTGCAAAATGGTTTGTTGTGACCTTACTGACCCTAGGAACCAACCCATGTTTTGGAAAATGAATTTGGAAAAGTTTAGAATGGATTAATTAGTTTAGTCCATTTCTAGCCAAATAAGACTATTATTTTGTTTATGAAAATGGTTTAAAAATGAATTTGGGGATAAAATCTTTAGCAAAAGGTGTATTTTGAACCTACTAACATTGGGAACCACTTTGTGAACTCAAAAATGTATTTGGTAAAACAAAATAATGATTCTTTGATTTAAAACCATTTCTAGTCAAATAGAAATGTGGTTTATTTATTAAAAATGGTTTTGGAAGAAAACCTTTGGAAAATGTTTTGTTTTAAAACCTCTGACCCCAAACACCAAGTTTTGTGATTTGAAAACATATTTGGTGAACCCTATATGTTAATGCCTTAGTAAAAAATATTTCAACACCACATAAAATGATACTTTGTTTTGAAAATGGTTTTTGTGGTGAAACCTTTTGCAAATGACTTTGCCACTTTACAAAATGACCAATAGGTGTTTACAAATGTCTATGACCCACTAGGAACCACTTTTTCAAACAAAACAAAGCTTGGCATGCTTGCATGCATTACTTTGACTTTGTCATTTTATGTGTTGTTTTGCTTGATTGGTAGATTGAGTTTGTGCCTTGATTGATTGACTTGTAGTGACTTGAAGAGTGTGATTGTTGCAAGGACAAGGAGTGAACCTATACCCTCTACCAAAAAGGCAAGTGATGCTTCATATCTTTTGTCCCATTACTTTCACTATGCATTAGTGTTTTCTCTAAGTAAAACTTGCTTGGTTTTTATTTAGCTAAGAATAGACCTTGCTATAGGAAAACCTAGTAGATGAATCCTTAGTAGGATTTTCCTAAGTTAAGAATCCTATTACTATCAAGCTTAGCTTAGCTAATAGAAAACATGGGTGGAATATATATTCACACTATGGAAAAATATACTAAGTCTGAGGACTTGTGTTTTGTTTAATAAAACAACTAAGTTAATGAATCACCTGGGTGGAATGGGACTTGCTTGGTGGTTTTTGGTTGAGTGGTTCACAAGGCCCATTTTTATGGTTTACCTTAGTGTATCTCACTTGTGGATGGCCACCCAGGAACAAAGAGATTTGAGATGTCAAATGTTGAGAAGCTTCAAGTGCAACCGCTTGGCAATATGGGTTCTGCCATGATCATATAGGTTGCTAGAACTTAGTCTCTTGGACAGTTGGTGGTAGTGGGAATGATAGGTTGGAGCGCGTCCATTTGACTAAGGAAAGGCTTATGAAAGATCTTGTCTTGGGAAACCAAGTCTTGTGGGGAAAGTGCACCACCTCTGCAGAGTGTAAAATCTAAGTACTTAGCCATGTCCCTGGCAAAGGACAATTTGAGCATCAAGACATGGAAGCTATCAAGAATTTCCTCATCCCAATTTCTAAGTTAAAAACTTGTGGGTGAACAAGGGTTGTTTGAAATCTTCAATCTTTGATGGAGAGATGCCTTGGTACAAGGATCTTGAAATCTTTGATTGGGAAAAATGATTTTATCAAAGCAAAAACTTAGTATTTTCAAATGTAAAGGAAAAATCTATTTTGAGCAATGCAAGCCTCAACTCCACTTAGCCAAATGCATATAGATGATAGACTCCACTATACTACCATAGTATCACTTGCCAATACAATTCAAATGTATTGACCCTTTGTGGCTGTAACTTGTATGTTGCAGGTTTGATTGTATTTAGTGAAGATTGATTGTTTAGGATTACAAAGTCTACAACCAACATCTGCCTGTGGCACTTTGAAGATGAAGGACCCAATGCTTATAGTTATTCCGCTGCAATGTAATGTAATAGCCAAATGAGCTATGTATGATGTAATAAAAATATTTTCTTCCTGGTTATAAAGTTATATTATGACCTTTGTTTCTTGATATTACATCTAAACTGTGGATGCTAGCTATTGATCCAGGGACTAGCATTGTAAACACAATCCACCTATGGATCCACGAGTGTCATTGCATGTGTGTTCTTTTCACAATCCACCTATGGATCCACGAGTGTCATTGCATGTGTGTTGTTTTCACAATCCACCTATGGATCCACCAGTGTCATTGCATTTGTGCTCTTTTTACTAACAACAACTAGAGTCATTGAAATGTGTGTTCTCTTCAGAAACCACACATGGATCCACAGTGTCATTGCATGTGTGTTCTTTTTACCAACAACAACCAAAGTCATTGAAATGTATGTTCTCTTCAGATACAACACATGGATCCACTAGTGTCATTGCATGTGTGTTCTTTTTACTAACAACAACCAAAGTCATTGAAATGTGTGTTCTTTTCATATACCACACATGGATCCACCAATGTCATTGCATGTGTGTTATTTTCACATACCACATATGGATCCACCGGTGTCATTGCATGTGTGTTCTTTTCACAATCCACCTATGGGTCCACCAGTGTCATTGCATGTGTGCTCTTTTTACTAACAACAACCAGAGTCATTGCATGCGTGTTCTCTTCAGAGACCACACATGGATCCACCAGAATCATTGCATGTGTGTTCTTTTTACTAACAACAACCAGAGTCCTTGTAATGTGTGTTCTCTTCAAAGACCACACATGGATCCACTAGTGTCATTGCATGTGTGTTCTTTTTACTAGCAACAACTGGAGTCATTGCATGTGTGTTCTTTTCACATACCACATATGGATCCACCAGTGTCATTGCATGTGTGCTCTTTTCACAATCCACCTATGGATCCACCAGTGTCATTGCATGTGTGTTCTTTTCCCATACCACATATGGATCCACAAGTGTCATTGAAATGTGTGTTCTCTTTAGAGACCACATATGGATCCACCAGTGTCATTGCATGTGTGTTCTTTTTATTAACAACAACTGGAGTCATTTCATGTGTGTTCTTTTCACATACCACATATGGGTCCACCAGTGTCATTGCATGTGTGTTCTTTTTACTAACAACAACTGGAGTCATTGCATGTGTGTTCTTTTCACATACCACATATGGATCCACCAGTGTCATTGCATGTGTGTTCTTTTCACAATCCACCTATGGATCCACCAGCGTCATTGCATATGTGTTCTTTTCACATACCACATATGGATCCACAAGTGTCATTGAAATGTGTGTTCTCTTCAGAGACCACACATGGATCCACCAGTGTCATTGCATGTGTGTCATTTTTACTAACAACAACTGGAGTCATTGCATGTGTGTTCTTTTCACATACCACATATGGATCCACTAGTGTCATTGCATGTGTGCTCTTTTCACAATCCACCTATGGATCCACCAGTGTCATTGCATGTGTGTTATTTTCACATACCACATATGGATCCACCAGTGTCATTGAAATGTGTGTTCTCTTCAGAGACCACACATGGATCCACCAGTGTCATTGCATGTGTGTTCTTTTTACTAACAACAACCGGAGTCATTGCATGTGTGTTATTTTCACATACCACATATGGGTCCACCAGTGTCATTGCATTTGTGCTCCTTTCACAATCCACCTATGGATCCACAGGAGTCATTGCATGTGTGTTCATTTTACTAACAACAACCAGAGTCATTTCATGTGTGTTCTTTTCATATACCACATATGGATCCACCAGTGTCATTGCATGTGTGTTCTTTTCACAATCCACCTACGGATATACCAGTGTCATTGCATGTGTGCTCTTTTTACTACCAACAACCAGAGTCATTGCATGTGTGTTCTCTTCAGAGACCACACATGGATCCACCGGTGTCATTCCATGTGTGTTCTTTTCACTAACAACAACCAGAGTCATTGAAATGTGTGTTCCCTTTAGAGACCACACATGGATCCACCAGTGTCATTGCATGTGTGTTCTTTTTACTAACAACAATTGGAGTCATTTTATTGTGTGTTCTTTTCACATATATTATATGGATCCACCAGTGTCATTGCATGTGTGTTCTTTTCACAATCCACATATGGATCCACCAGTGTCATTGCATGTGTGCTCTTTTTACTAACAACAACCAGAGTGATTGCATGAGTGTTCTCTTCAGAGACCACACATGAATACACCAGTGTCATTGCATGAGTCCTCTTTTTACTAACAACAACCAGAGTCATTGCATGTGTGTTCTTTTCACAATCCACCTATGGATCCACGAGTGTTATTGCATGTGTGTTCTTTTCACAATCGACCTATGGATCCACGAGTGTCATTGCATGTGTATTCTTTTCACAATCCACCTATGGATCCACCAGTGTCATTGCATTTGTGCTCTTTTTACTAACAACAACCAGAGTCATTGAAATGTGTGTTCTCTTCAGAGACCACACATGGATCCACAGTGTCATTGCATGTGTGTTATTTTTACTAACAACAACCAAAGTCATTGAAATGTATGTTCTCTTCGGAGACCACACATGGATCCACCAGTGTCATTGCATGTGTGTTCTTTTTACTAACAACAACCAAAGTCATTGAAATGTGTGTTCTTTTCATATACCACACATGGATCCGACATTGTCATTTCATGTGTGTTCTTTTCACATACCACATATGGATCCACCGGTGTCATTGCATGTGTGTTTTTTTCACAATCCACCTATGGGTCCACCAGTGTCATTGCTGTGTGCTCTTTTTACTAACAACAACCAGAGTCATTGCATGCGTGTTCTCTTCAGAGACCACACATGGATCCACCAGAATCATTGCATGTGTGTTCTTTTTACTAACAACAACCAGAGTCCTTGTAATGTGTGTTCTCTTCAGAGACCACACATGGATCCACTAGTGTCATTGCATGTGTGTTCTTTTTACTAACAACAACTGGAGTCATTGCATGTGTGTTCTTTTTACTAACAACAACTAGAGTCATTTCATGTGTGTTCTTTTCACATACCACATATGGATCCACCAGTGTCATTGCATGTGTGGTCTTTTTACTAACAACAACCAGAGTCATTTCATGTGTGTTCTTTTCACATACCACATATGGATCCACCAGTGTCATTGCATGTGTGTTCTTTTCACAATCCACCTATGGATCCACCAGCATCATTGCATATGTGTTCTTTTCACATACCACATATGGATCCACAAGTGTCATTGAAATGTGTGTTCTCTTCAGAAACCACACATGGATCCACCAGTGTCATTGCATGTGTGTTCTTTTTACTAACAACAACGGGAGTCATTGCATGTGTGTTCTTTTCACATACCACATATGTATCCACCAGTGTCATTGCATGTGTGCTCTTTTCACAATCCACCTATGGATCCACTAGTGTCATTGCATGTGTGTTCTTTTTACTAACAACAACCAGAGTCATTGCATGTGTGTTCTTTTCACATACCACATGGATCCACCAGTGTCATTGCATGTGTGCTCTTTTCAGATTCCACCAATGGATCCACCAGTGTCATTGCATGTGTGTTCTTTTTACTAACAACAACTAGAGTCATTGCATGTGTGTTCTTTTCACATACCACATATGGATCCACCAGTGTCATTGCATGTGTGTTCTTTTCATAATCCACGTATGGATCCACCAGTGTCATTATATGTGTGCTCTTTTTACTAACAACAACCAGAGTCATTGAAATTTGTGTTCTCTTAAGAGACCACACATGGATCCATAGTGTCATTGCATGTGTGTTCTTTTTTGTAACAACAACTGGAGTCATTTCATGTGTGTTCTTTTCACATACCACATATGGATCCACTAGTGTCATTGCATGTGTGTTCTTTTTACTAACAACAACTGGAGTCATTTCATGTGTGTTCTTTTCACATACCACATATGGATCCACCAGTGTCATTTAAATGTGTGTTCTCTTCAGAGACCACACATGGATCCACCAGTGTCATTGCATGTGTGTCATTTTTACTAACAACAACTGGAGTCCTTGCATGTGTGTTCTTTTCACATACCACATATGGATCCACTAGTGTCATTGCATGTGTGCTCTTTTCACAATCCACCTATGGATCCACCAGTGACATTGCATGTGTGTTATTTTCACATACCACATATGGATCCACCAGTGTCATTGAAATGTGTGTTCTCTTCAGAGACCACACATGGATCCACCATTGTCATTGCATGTGTGTTATTTTCACATACCACATATGGGTCCACCAGTGTCATTGCATGTGTGCTCTTTTTCACAATCCACCTATGGATCCACAGGAGTCATTGCATGTGTGTTCATTTTACTAACAACAACCGGAGTCATTTCATGTGTGTTCTTTTCATATACCACATATGGATCCACCAGTGTCATTGCATGTGTGTTCTTTTCACAATCCACCTATGGATATACCAGTGTCATTGCATGTGTGATCTTTTTACTACCAACAACCAGAGTCATTGCATGTGTGTTCTCTTCAGAGACCACACATGGATCCACCGGTGTCATTCCATGTGTGTTCTTTTCACTAACAACAACCAGAGTCATTGAAATGTGTGTTCCCTTTAGAGACCACACATGGATCCACCAGTGTCATTGCATGTGTGTTGTTTTTACTAACAACAACCGAAGTCATTGCATGTGTGTTCTTTTCACAATCCACATATGGATCCACCAGTGTCATTGCATGTGTGCTCTTTTTACTAACAACAACCAGAGTCATTGCATGAGTGTTCTCTTCAGATACCACACATGAATCCACCAGTGTCATTGCATAAGTCCTCTTTTTACTAACAACAACCAGAGTCATTGCATGTGTGTTCTGTTCAGAGACCACACATGGATCCACCAATGTCATTGCATGTGTGTTCTTTTTACTAACAATAACGAGTGTCATTGAAATGTGTGTTCTCTTCAGAGACCACACATGGATCCACCAGTGTCATTGCATGTGTGTTCATGTTACTAACAACAACCAGAGTCATTGCATGTGTGTTCTTTTCACATACCACATATGGATCCACCAGAGTCATTGAAATGTGTGTTCTCTTCAGAGACCACACATGGATCCACTAGTGTCATTGCATGTGTGTTCTTCTTACTAACAACAACCAGAGTCATTGAAATGTGTTTTCTCTTCAGAGACCACACATGGATCCACTAGTGTCATTGCATGTGTGTTCTTTTTACTAACAACAACCAGAGTCATTTCATGTGTGTTCTTTTCACATACCACATATGGATCCACCAGTGTCATTAAAATGTGTGTTCTCTTCAGAGACCACACATGGATCCACCAGTGTCATTGCATGTGTGTTCTTTTTACTAACAACAACCAGAGTCATTGAAATGTGTGTTCTTTTCACATACCACACATGGATCCACCAGTGTCATTGCATGTGTGTTCTTTTTACTAATAACAACCAGAGTCATTGCATGTGTGTTCTTTTCACATACCACATATGGATCCACGAGTGTCATTGCATGTGTGTTATTTTCAAGATCCACCTATGGATCCACCAGTGTCAGTGCATGTGTGCTCATTTTACTAACAACCAGAGTCATTGAAATTTGTGTTCTCTTCATAGACCACACGTGGATCCACAGTGTCATTGCATGTGTGTTCTTTTTACTAACAACAACTGGAGTCATCTCATGTGTGTTCTTTTCACATACCACATATGGATCCACAAGTGTCATTGAAATGTGTGTTCTCTTCAGAGACCACACATGGATCCACCAGTGTCATTGCATGTGTGTCATTTTTACTAACAACAACTAGAGTCATTGCATGTGTGTTCTTTTCACATACCACATATGGATCCACCAGTGTCATTGCATGTGTGCTCCTTTCACAATCCACCTATGGATCCACCAGTGTTATTGCATGTGTGTTATTTTCACATATCACATATGGATCCACCAGTGTCATTGAAATGTGTGTTCTCTTTAGAGACTACACATGGATCCACCAGTGTCATTGCATGTGTGTTCTTTTTACTAAAAACAACTGGAGTCATTTTACTGTGTGTTCTTTTCACATACATTATATGGATCCACCAGTGTTATTGCATGTGTGTTCTTTTCACAATCCACATATGGATCCACCAGTGTCATTGCATGTGTGCTCTTTTTACTAACAACAACCAGAGTCGTTGCATGAGTGTTCTCTTCAGAGACCACACATGAATCCGCAAGTGTGATTGCATGAGTCCTCTTTTTACTAACAACAACCAGAGTCATTGCATGTGTGTTCTTTTCACAATCCACCTATGGATCCACGAGTGTCATTGCATGTGTGTTTTTTCACAATCCACCTATGGATCCACGAGTGTCATTGCATGTGTGTTCTTTTCACAATGCACCTATGGATCCACCAGTGTCATTGCATTTGTGCTCTTTTTACTAACAACAACCAGAGTCATTGAAATGTGTGTTCTCTTCAGAGACCACACATGGATCCACAGTGTCATTGCATGTGTGTTCTTTTTACTAACAACAACCAAAGTCATTGAAATGTATGTTCTCTTCAGATACAACACATGGATCCACCAGTGTCATTGCATGTGTGTTCTTTTTACTAACAACAACCAAAGTCATTGAAATGTGTGTTCTTTTCATATACCACACATGGATCCACCAATGTCATTGCATGTGTGTTCTTTTCACATACCACATATGGATCCACCGGTGTCATTGCATGTGTGTTCTTTTCACAATCCACCTATGGGTCCACCAGTGTCATTGCATGTGTGCTCTTTTTACTAACAACAACCAGAGTCATTGCATGCGTGTTCTCTTCAGAGACCACACATGGATCCACCAGAATCATTGCATGTGTGTTCTTTTTACTAACAACAACCAGAGTCCTTGTAATGTGTGTTCTCTTCAGAGACCACACATGGATCCACTAGTGTCATTGCATGCGTGTTCTTTTTACTAACAACAACTAGAGTCATTGCATGTGTGTTCTTTTCACATACCACATATGGATCCACCAGTGTCATTGCATGTGTGCTCTTTTCACAATCCACCTATGGATCCACCAGTGTCATTGCATGTGTGTTCTTTTCCCATACCACATATGGATCCACAAGTGTCATTGAAATGTGTGTTCTCTTCAGAGACCACATATGGATCCACCAGTGTCATTGCATGTGTGTTCTTTTTATTAACAACAACTGGAGTCATTTCATGTGTGTTCTTTTCACATACCACATATGGGTCCACAAGTGTCATTGCATGTGTGTTCTTTTTACTAACAACAACCGGAGTCATTGCATGTGTGTTCTTTTCACATACCACATATGGATCAACCAGTGTCATTGCATGTGTGTTCTTTTCACAATCCACCTATGGATCCACCAGCGTCATTGCATATGTGTTCTTTTCACATACCACATATGGATCCACAAGTGTCATTGAAATGTGTGTTCTCTTCAGAGACCACACATGGATCCACCAATGTCATTGCATGTGTGTCATTTTTACTAACAACAACTGGAGTCATTGCATGTGTGTTCTTTTCACATACCACATATGGATCCACTAGTGTCATTGCATGTGTGCTATTTTCACAATCCACCTATGGATCCACCAGTGTCATTGCATGTGTGTTATTTTCACATACCACATATGGATCCACCAGTGTCATTGAAATGTGTGTTCTCTTTAGAGACCACACATGGATCCACCAGTGTCATTGCATGTGTGTCATTTTTACTAACAACAACTGGAGTCATTGCATGTGTGTTCTTTTCACATACCACATATGGATCCACTAGTGTCATTGCATGTGTGCTCTTTTCACAATCCACCTATGGATCCACCAGTGACATTGCATGTGTGTTATTTTCACATACCACATATGGATCCACCAATGTCATTGCATATGTGTTCTTTTCACATACCACATATGGATCCACAAGTGTCATTGAAATGTGTGTTCTCTTCAGAGAGCACACATGGATCCACCAGTGTCATTGCATGTGTGTTCTTTTTACTAACAACAACCAAAGTCATTGAAATGTGTGTTCTTTTCATATACCACACATGGATCCACCAATGTCATTCCATGTGTGTTCTTTTCACATACCACATATGGATCCACCGGTGTCATTGCATGTGTGTTCTTTTCACAATCAACCTATGGGTCCACCAGTGTCATTGCATGTGTGCTCTTTTTACTAACAACAACCAGAGTCCTTGTAATGTGTGTTCTCTTCAGAGACCACACATGGATCCACTAGTGTCATTGCATGTGTGTTCTTTTTACTAACAACAACTGGAGTCATTGCATGTGTGTTCTTTTCACATACCACATATGGATCCACCAGTGTCATTGCATGTGTGCTCTTTTCACAATCCACCTATGGATCCACCAGTGTCATTGCATGTGTGTTCTTTTCCCATACCACATATGGATCCACAAGTGTCATTGAAATGTATGTTCTCTTCAGAGACCACATATGGATCCACCAGTGTCATTGCATGTGTGTTCTTTTCACATACCACATATGGGTCCACCAGTGTCATTGCATGTGTCTTCTTTTTACTAACAACAACTAGAGTCATTGCATGTGTGTTCTTTTCACATACCACATATGGATCCACCAGTGTCATTGCATGTGTGTTCTTTTCACAATCCACCTATGGATCCACCAGCGTCATTGAATATGTGTTCTTTTCACATACCACATATGGATCCACAAGTGTCATTGAAATGTGTGTTCTCTTCAGAGACCACACATGGATCCACCAATGTCATTGCATGTGTGTTCTTTTTACTAACAACAACTGGAGTCATTGCATGTGTGTTCTTTTCACATACCACATATGGATCCACCAGTGTCATTGCATGTGTGCTCTTTTCACAATCCACCTATGGATCCACTAGTGTCATTGCATGTGTGTTCTTTTTACTAACAACAACCAGAGTCATCGCATGTGTGTTCTTTTCACATACCACATATGGATCCACCAGTGTCATTGCATGTGTGCTCTTTTCAGAATTCACCTATGGATCCACCAGTGTCACTGCATGTGTGTTCTTTTTACTAACAACAACCAGAGTCATTGCATGTGTGTTCTTTTCACATACCACATATGGATCCACCA
The DNA here is from genome assembly GCA_916181665.1 of Avena sativa. Lineage (NCBI taxonomy): Eukaryota > Viridiplantae > Streptophyta > Magnoliopsida > Poales > Poaceae > Avena > Avena sativa. The sequence goes on along the minus strand of OV702290.1, from coordinate 175,396,608 downwards.
GTGTCATTGCATGTGTGTTATTTTCACAATCCACCTATGGATCCACCAGTGTCATTGCATGTGTGCTCTTTTTACTAACAACAACAAGAGTCATTGAAATTTGTGTTCTCTTCAGAGACCACACATGGATCCACAGTGTCATTTGCATGTGTGTTCTTTTTACTAACAAGAACTGGAGTCATTTCATGTGTGTTCTTTTCACATACCACATATGGATCCACCAGTGTCATTGCATGTGTGGTCTTTTTACTAACAACAACCAGAGTCATTTCATGTGTGGTCTTTTCACATACCACATATGGATCCACTAGTGTCATTGAAATGTGTGTTCTCTTCAGAGACCACACATGGATCCACCAGTGTCATTACATGTGTGTTCTTTTTACTAACAACAACCAGAGTCATTGAAATGTCTGTTCTTTTCACATACCACACATGGATCCACCAGTGTCATTGCATGTGTGTTCTTTTTACTGATAACAACCAGGGTCATTGCATGTGTGTTCTTTTCACATACCACATATGGATCCACCAATGTCATTGCATGTGTGTTCTTTTCACAATCCACCTATGGATCCACCAGTGTCATTGCATGTGTGCTCTTTTTACTAACAACAACCAGAGTCATTGCATGTGTGTTCTCTTAAGAGACTACACATGGATCCACCAGTATCATTGCATGTGTGTTCTTTTTACTAACAACAACCAGAGTCATTGAAATGTGTGTTCTCTTCAGAGACCACACATGGATCCACCAGTGTCATTGCATGTGAGTTATTTTACTAACAACAACTAGGTTCATTGCATGTGTGTTCTTTTCACATACCACATATGGATCCACCAGTGTCATTGCATGTGTGCTCTTTTCACAATCCACCTATGGATCCACCAGTGTCATTGCATGTGTGTTCTTTTCACATACCACATATGGATCCTGAAGTGTCATTGAAATGTGTGTTCTCTTCAGAGACCACACATGGATCCACCAGTGTCATTGCATGTGTGTTCTTTTTACTAACAACAACTGGAGTCATTGCATGTGTGTTCTTTTCACATACCACATATGGATCCACCAGTGTCATTGCATGTGTGTTCTTTTCACAATCTACCTATGGATCCACCAGCGTCATTGCATGTGTGTTCTTTTCACATACCACATATGGATCCACTAGTGTCATAGAAATGTGTGTTCTCTTCAGAGACCACACATGGATCCACGAGTGTCATTTCATGTGTGTTCTTTTTACTAACAACAACTGGAGTCATTGCATGTGTGTTCTTTTCACATACCACATATGGATCCACCAGTGTCATTGCATTTGTGCTCTTTTCACAATCCACCGATGGATCCACTAGTGTCAGTGCATGTGTGTTCTTTTTACAAACAACAACCAGAGTCATTGCATGTGTATTCTTTTCACATACCACATATGGATCCACCAGTGTCATTGCATGTGTGCTCTTTTCACAATCCACCTATGGATCCAGCAGTGTCATTGCATGTGTCTTCTTTTTAGTAACAACAACCAGAGTCATTGCATGTGTGTTCTTTTCACATACCACATATGGATCCACCAGTGTCATTGCATGTGTGTTCTTTTCACAATCCACCTGTGGATCCACCAGTGTCATTGCATTTGTGCTCTTTTTACTAACAACAACCAGAGTCATTGAAATGTGTGTTCTTTTCATATACCACACATGGATCCACCAATGCCATTCCATGTGTGTTCTTTTTACTAACAACAACCAGAGTCATTGAAATGTGTGTTCTTTTCACATACCACACATGGATCCACCAGTGTCATTGCATGTGTGTTCTTTTTACTGAATACAACCAGTGTCATTGCATGTGTGTTCTTTTTACTGATAACAACCAGGGTCATTGCATGTGTGTTCTTTACACATACCACATATGGATCCACCAATGTCATTGCATGTGTGTTCTTTTCACAATCCACCTATGGATCCACCAGTGTCATTGCATGTATGCTCTTTTTACTAACAACAACAATAGTCATTGCATGTGTGTTCTCTTCAGAGACTACACATGGATCCACCCGTATCATTGCATGTGTGTTCTTTTTACTAACAACAACCAGAGTCATTGAAATGTGTGTTCTCTTCAGAGACCACACATGGATCCACCAGTGTCATTGCATGTGTGTTATTTTACTAACAACAACTAGATTCATTGCATGTGTGTTCTTTTCACATACCACATATGGATCCACCAGTGTCATTGCATGTGTGCTCTTTTCAAAATCCACCTATGGATCCACCAGTGTCATTGCATGTGTGTTCTTTTCACATACCACATATGGATCCTGAAGTGTCATTGAAATGTGTGTTCTCTTCAGAGACCACACATGGATCCACCAGTGTTATTGCATGTGTGTTCTTTTTACTAACAACAACTGGAGTCATTGCATGTGTGTTCTTTTCACAATCCACCTATGGATCCACCAGTGTCATTACATGTGTGCTCTTTTTACTAACAACAACCAGAGTCATTGAAATGTGTGTTCTCTTCAGAGACCACACATGGATCCATAGTGTCATTGCATGTGTGTTCTTTTTACTAACAACAACTAGAGTCATTTCATGTGTGTTCTTTTCACATACCACATATGGATCCACCAGTGTCTTTGCATGTGTGTTCTTTTTACTAACAACAACTGGAGTCATTTCATGTGTGTTCTTTTCACATACCACATATGGATCCACCTGTGTCATTGAAATGTGTATTCTCTTCAGAGACCACACATGGATCCACCAGTGTCATTGCGTGTGTGTTCTTTTTACTAACAACAACTGGAGTCATTGCATGTGTGTTCTTTTCAGATACCACATATGGATCCACCAGTGTCATTGCATGTGTGCTCTTTTCACAATCCACCTATGGGTCCACCAGTGTCATTGCATGTGTGTTATTTTCACATACCACATATGGATCCACCAGTGTCATTGAAATGTGTGTTCTCTTCAGAGACCACACATGGATCCACCAGTGTCATTGCATGTGTGTTCTTTTTACTAACAACAACTGGAGTCATTGCATGTGTGTTCCTTTCACATACCACAGATGGGTCCACCAGTGTCATTGCATGTGTGCTCTTTTCACAATCCACCTATGGATCCACCAGTGTCATTGCATGTGTGTTCTTTTTACTAACAACAACCAGAGTCATTGCATTTTTGTTCTTTTCACATACCACATATGGATCCACCAGTGTCTTTGCATGTGTGCTCTTTTCACAAACCACCCGTGGATCCACTTGAGTCATTGCATGTGTGTTTTTTTACTAACAACAACCGGAGTCATTTCATGTGTGTTCTTTTCACATAACCACATATGGATCCACCAGTGTCATTGTATGTGTGTTCTTTTCAGAGACCACACATGGATCCAGCGGTGTCATTGCATGTGTGTTCTTTTTACTATCAACAACCAGAGTCATTTCATGTGTGTTCTTTTCACCTACCACATATGGATCCACCAGTGTCATTGAAATGTGTGTTCTCTTCAGAGACCACACATGGATCCTACAGTGTCATTGCATGTATGTTCTTTTACTAACAACAACCAAAGTCATAGAAATGGTGTTCTCTTCAGAGACCACACATGGATCCACCAGTGTCATTGCATGTGTGTTCTTTTCACTAACAACTACCAGAGTCATTGAAATGTGTGTTCTTTTCACATACCACACATGGATCCACCAGTGTCATTGCATGTGTGTTCTTTTTACTAATAACAACTAGAGTCATTACATGTGTGTTCTTTTCACATACCACATATGGATCCACCAATGTCATTGCATGTGTGTGTTTTTCACAATCCACCTATGCATCCACCAGTGTCATTGCATGTGTGCTCTTTTTACTAACAACAACCAGAGTCATTGCATGTGTGATCTCTTCAGAGACCGCACATGGATCCACCAGTATCAATGCATGTGTGTTCTTTTTACTAACAACCAGAGTCATTGAAATGTGTGTTCTCTTCAGAGACCACACATGGATCCACTAGTGTCATTGCATGTGTGTTCTTTTTACTAACAACAACTGGAGTCATTGCATGTGTGTTCTTTTCACATACCACATATGGATCCGCTAGTGTCATTGCATATGTGCTCTTTTCACAATCCACCTATGGATCCACCAGTGTCATTGCATGTGTGTTCTTTTCACATACCACATATGGATCCAGCAGTGTCATTGAAATGTGTGTTCTCTTCAGAGACCACACATGGATCCACCAGTGTCATTGCATGTGTGTTCTTTTTACTAACAACAACTGGAGTCATTGCATGTGTGTTCTTTTCACATAAGACATATGGATCCACCAGTGTCATTGCATGTGTGTTCTTTTCACAATCCACCTATGGATCCACCAGCGTCATTGCATGTGTGTTCTTTTCACATACCACATATGAATCCACTAGTGTCATTGAAATGTGTGTTCTCTTCAGAGACCACACATGGATCCACCAGTGTCATTGCATGTGTGTTCTTTTTACTAACAACAACCAGAGTCATTGCATGTGTGTTCTTTTCACATACCACATATGGATCCACCAGTGTCATTGCATGTGTGCTCTTTTCAGAATTCACCTATGGATCCACCAGTGTGACTGCATGTGTGTTCTTTTTACTAACAACAACCAGAGTCATTGCATGTGTGTTCTTTTCACACACCACATATGGATTCACCAGTGTCATTGCATGTGTGTTCTTTTCACAATCCACCTATGGATCCACCAGTGTCATTGCATGTGTGCTCTTTTTACTAAGAACAACCAGAGTCATTGAAATTTGTGTTCTCTTCAGAGACCACACATGGATCCACAGTGTCATTGCTTGTGTGTTCTTTTTACTAACAACAACTAGAGTCATTTCATGTGTGTTCTTTTCACATACCACATATGGATCCACCAGTGTCATTGCATGTGTGTTCTTTTTACTAACAACAACTGGAGTCATTTCATGTGTGTTCTTTTCACGTACCACATATGGATCCACCAGTGTCATTGAAATGTGTGTTCTTTTCACATACCACATATGGGTCCACCAGTGTCATTGCATGTGTTTTCTTTTTACTAACAACATTTAGAGTCATTGCATGTGTGTTCTTTTCACATACCACATATGGATCCACCATTGTCATTGCATGTGTGTTCTTTTCACAATCCACCTATGGATCCACCAGCGTCATTGCATATGTGTTCTTTTCACATACCACATATGGATCCACAAGTGTCATTGAAATGTGTGTTCTCTTTAGAGACCACACATGGATCCACCAGTGTCATTGCATGTGTGTTCTTTTTTACTAACAACAACTGGAGCCATTGCATGTGTGTTCTTTTCACATACCACATACTGATCCACCAGTGTCATTGCATCTGTGCTCTTTTCATAATCCACCTATGGATCCACTAGTGTCATTGCATGTGTGTTCTTTTTACTAACAACAACCAGAGTCATTGCATGTGTGTTCTTTTCACAAACCACATATGGATCCACCAGTGTCATTGCATGTGTGCTCTTTTCAGAATCCACCTATGGATCCACCAGTGTCATTGCATGTTTGTTCTTTTTACTAACAACAACTAGAGTCATTGCATGTGTGTTATTTTCACATACCACATATGGATCCACCAGTGTCATTGCATGTGTGTTCTTTTCACAATCCACCTATGGATCCACCAGTGTCATTGCATGTGTGCTCTTTTTACTAACAACAACCAGAGTCATTGAAATGTGTGTTCTCTTCAGAGACCACACATGGATCCATAGTGTCATTCCATGTGTGTTCTTTTTACTAACAACAACAGGAGTCATTTCATGTGTGTTCTTTTCACATACCACATATGGATCCACCAGTGTCATTGCATGTGTGTTCTTTTTACTAACAGCAACTGGAGTCATTTCATGTGTGTTCTTTTCACATACCACATATGGATCCACCTGTGTCATTGAAATGTGTGTTCTCTTCAGAGACCACACATGGATCCACCAGTGTCATTGCATCTGTGTTCTTTTTACTAACAACAACTGGAGTCATTGCATGTGTGTTCTTTTCACATACCACATATGGATCCACCATTGTCATTGCATGGGTGCTCTTTTCACAATCCACCTATGGATCCACCAGTGTCATTGCATGTGTGCTATTTTCACATACCACATATGGATCCACCAGTGTCATTGAAATGTGTGTTCTCTTCAGAGACCACACATGGATCCACCAGTGTCATTGCATGTGTGTTCTTTTTACTAACAACAACTGGAGTCATTGCATGTGTGTTCCTTTCTCATACCACAGATGGGTCCACCAGTGTCATTGCCTTCACAATCCACCTATGGATCCACTAGTGTCATTGCATGTGTGTTCTTTTTACTAACAACAACAAGAGTCATTACATGTGTGTTCTTTTCACATACCACATATGGATCCACCAGTGTCTTCTCATGTGTGCTCTTTTCACAGTCCACCCGTGGATCCACTTGAGTCATTGCATGTGTGTTCTTTTTACTAACAACAACCGGAGTCATTTCATGTGTGTTCTTTTCACATACCACATATGGATCCACCAGTGTCATTGTATGTGTGTTCTTTTCACAATCCACCTATGGATCCACCAGTGTCATTGCATGTGTGCTCTTTTTACTAACAACAACCAGAGTCATTGTATGTGTGTTCTCTTCAGAGACCACACATGGATCCACCGGTGTCATTGCATGTGTGTTCTTTTTACTAACAACAACCAGAGTCATTTCATGTGTGTTCTTTTCACATACCACATATGGATCCACCAGTGTCATTGAAATGTATGTTCTCTTCAGAGACCACACATGGATCCTACAGTGTCATTGCATGTATGTTCTTTTTACTAACAACAACCAAAGTCATAGAAATGGTGTTCTCTTCAGAGACCACACATGGATCCACCAGTGTCATTGCATGTGTGTTCTTTTCACATGCCACACATGGATCCACCAGTGTCATTGCATGTGTGTTCTTTTTACTAATAACAACTAGAGTCATTACATGTGTGTTCTTTTCACATACCACATATGGATCTACCAATGTCATTGCATGTGTGTTTTTTTCACAATCCACCTATGGATCCACCAGTGTCATTGCATGTGTGATCTTTTTACTAACAACAACCAGAGTCATTGCATGTATGATCTCTTCAGAGACCGCACATGGATCCACCAGTATCATTGCATGTGTGTTCTTTTTACTAACAACAGAGTCATTGAAATGTGTGTTCTCTTCAGAGACCACACATGGATCCACTAGTGTCATTGCATGTGTGTTCTTTTTACTAACAATAACTGGAGTCATTGCATGTGTGTTCTTTTCACATACCACATATGGATTCGCTAGTGTCATTGCATGTGTGCTCTTTTCACAATCCACCTATGGATGCACCAGTGTCATTGCATGTGTGTTCTTTTCACATACCACATATGGATCCAGCATTGTCATTGAAATGTGTGTTCTCTTCAGAGACCACACATGGATCCACCAGTGTCATTGCATGTGTGTTCTTTTTACTAACAACAACTGGAGTCATTGCATGTGTGTTCTTTTCACATAAGACATATGGATCCACCAGTGTCATTGCATATGTGTTCTTTTCACAATCCACATATGGATCCACCAGCGTCATTGCATGTGTGTTCTTTTCACATAACACATATGGATCCACTAGTGTCATTGAAATGTGTGTTCTCTTCAGAGACCGCACATGGATCCATCAGTGTCATTCCATGTGTGTTCTTTTTACTAACAACAACCAGAGTCATTGAAATGTGTGTTCTTTTCACATACCACACATGGATCCACCAGTGTCATTGCATGTGTGTTCTTTTTACTGATAACAACCAGGGTCATTGCATGTGTGTTCTTTTCACATACCACATATGGATCCACCAATGTCATTGCATGTGTGTTCTTTTCACAATCCACCTATGGATCCACCAGTGTCATTGCATGTGTGCTCTTTTTACTAACAACAACCAGTGTCATTGCATGTGTGTTCTCTTCAGAGACCACACATGGATCCACCAGTATCATTGCATGTGTGTTCTTTTTACTAACAACAACCAGAGTCATAGAAATGAGTGTTCTCTTCAGAGACCACACATGGATCCACCAGTGTCATTGCATGTGTGTTATTTTACTAACAACAACTAGATTCATTACATGTGTGTTCTTTTCACATATCACATATGGATCCACCAGTGTCATTGCATGTGTGCTCTTTTCACAATCCACCTATGGATCCACCAGTGTCTTGCGTGTGTGTTCTTTTCACATACCACATATGGATCCTGAAGTGTCATTGAAATGTGTGTTCTTTTCACATACCACACATGGATCCACCAGTGTCATTGCATGTGTGTTCTTTTTACTAACAACAACTGGAGTCATTGCATGTGTGTTCTTTTCACATACCACATATGGATCCACCAGTGTCATTGCATGTGTGTTCTTTTCACAATCCACCTATGGATCCAGCAGCGTCATTGCATGTGTGTTCTTTTCACATACCACATATGGATCCACCAGTGTCATTGAAATGTGTGTTCTCTTCAGAGACCACACATGGATCCACGAGTGTCATTTCATGTGTGTTCTTTTTACTAACAACAACTGGAGTCATTGCATGTGTGTTCTTTTCACATACCACACATGGATCCACCAGTGTCATTGCATTTGTGCTCTTTTCACAATCCACCTATGGATTCACTAGTGTCATTGCATGTGTGTTCTTTTTACAAACAACAACCAGAGTCATTGCATGTGTATTCTTTTCACATACCACATATGGATCCACCAGTGTCATTGCATGTGTGCTCTTTTCACAATCCACCTATGGATCCAGCAGTGTCATTGCATGTGTCTTCTTTTTACTAACAACAACCAGAGTCATTGCATGTGTGTTCTTTTCACATACCACATATGGATCCACCAGTGTCATTGCATGTGTGTTCTTTTCACAATCCACCTATGGAGCCACCAGTGTCATTACATGTGTGCTCTTTTTACTAACAACAACCATAGTCATTGAAATGTGTGTTCTCTTCAGAGACCACACATGGATCCATAGTGTTATTGCATGTGTGTTCTTTTTACTAACAACAACTAGAGTCATTTCATGTGTGTTCTTTTCACATACCACATATGGATCCACCAGTGTCATTGCATGTGTGTTCTTTTTACTAACAACAACTGGAGTCATTTCATGTGTGTTCTTTTCACATACCACATATGGATCCACCTGTGTCATTGAAATGTGTGTTCTCTTCAGAGACCACACATGGTTCCACCAGTGTCATTGCGTGTGTGTTCTTTTTACTAATAACAACTAGAGTCATTGCATGTGTGTTCTTTTCACATACCACATATGGATCCACCAGTGTCATTGCATGTGTGCTCTTTTCACAATCCACCTATGGATCCACCAGTGTCATTGCATGTGTGTTATTTTCACATACCACATATGGATCCACCAGTGTCATTGAAATGTGTGTTCTCTTCAGAGACCACACATGGATCCACCAGTGTCATTGCATGTGTGTTCTTTTTACTAACAACAACTGGAGTCATTGCATGTGTGTTCCTTTCACATACCACAGATGGGTCCACCAGTGTCATTGCATGTGTGCTCTTTTCACAATCCACCTATGGATCCACCAGTGTCATTGCATGTGTGTTCTTTTTACTGACAACAACCAGAGTCATTGCATGTGTGTTCTTTTCACATACCACATATGGATCCACCAGTGTCATTGCATGTGTGCTCTTTTTAGAATTCACCTATGGAACCACCAGTGTCACTGCATGTGTGTTCTTTTTACTAACAACAACCAGAGTCATTGCATGTGTGTTCTTTTCACACACCACATATGGATCCACCAGTGTCATTGCATGTGTGTTCTTTTCGAAATCCACTTATGGATCCACCAGTGTCATTGCATGTGTGATCTTTTTACTAACAACAACTAGAGTCATTGAAATTTGTGTTCTCTTCAGAGAGCACACATGGATCCACAGTGTCATTGCATGTGTGTTCTTTTTACTAACAACAACTGGAGTCATTTCATGTGTGTTCTTTTCACATACCACATATGGATCCACCAGTGTCATTGCATGTGTGTTCTTTTTACTAACAACAACTGGAGTCATTTCTTGTGTGTTCTTTTCACATACCACATATGGATCCACCAGTGTCATTGAAATGTGTGTTCTTTTCACATACGACATATGGGTCCACCAGTGTCATTGCATGTGTGTTCTTTTTACTAACAACAACTAGAGTCATTGCATGTGTGTTCTTTTCACATACCACATACGGATCCACCATTGTCATTGCATGTGTGTTCTTTTCACAATCCACCTATGGATCCACTAGCGTCATTGCATATGTGTTCTTTTCACATACCACATATGGATCCACAAGTGTCATTGAAATGTGTGTTCTCTTCAGAGACCACACATGGATCCACCAGTGTCATTGCATGTGTGTTCTTTTTACTAACAACAACTGGAGCCATTGCATGTGTGTTCTTTTCACATACCACATATTGATCCACCAGTGTCATTGCATGTGTGCTCTTTTCACAATCCACCTATGGATCCACTAGTGTCATTGCATGTGTGTTCTTTTTACTAACAACAACCAGAGTCATTGCATGTGTGTTCTTTTCACAAACCACATATGGATCCACCAGTGTCATTGCATCTGTGCTCTTTTCAGAATCCACCGATGGATCCACCAGTGTCATTGCATGTTTGTTCCTTTTACTAACAACAACCAGAGTCATTGCATGTGTGTTCTTTTTACATACCACATATGGATCCACCAGTGTCATTGCATGTGTGTTCTTTTCACAATCCACCTATGGATCCACCAGTGTCATTGCATGTGTGCTCTTTTTACTAACAACAACTAGAGTCATTGAAATTTGTGTTCTCTTCAGAGACCACACATGGATCCACAGTGTCATTGCATGTGTGTTCTTTTTACTAACAACAACTGGAGTCATTGCATGTGTGTTCTTTTCACATAAGACATATGGATCCACCAGTGTCATTGCATGTGTGTTCTTTTCACAATCCACCAATGGATCCACCAGCGTCATTGCATGTGTGTTCTTTTCACATACCACATATGGATCCACTAGTGTCATTGAAATGTGTGTTCTCTTCAGAGACCACACATGGATCCACCAGTGTCATTGCATGTGTGTTCTTTTTACTAACAACAACCAGAGTCATTGCATGTGTGTTCTTTTCACATACCACATATGGATCCACCAGTGTCATTGCATGTGTGCTCTTTTCAGAATTCACCTATGGATCCACCAGTGTCACTGCATGTGTGTTCTTTTTACTAACAACAACCAGAGTCATTGCATGTGTGTTCTTTTCACAATCCACCTATGGATCCACCAGTGTCATTGCATGTGTGCTCTTTTTACTAACAACAACCAGAGTCATTGAAATTTGTGTTCTCTTCAGAGACCACACATGGATCCACAGTGTCATTGCTTGTGTGTTCTTTTTACTAACAACAACTGGAGTCATTTCATGTGTGTTCTTTTCACATACCACATATCGATCCACCAGTGTCATTGCATGTGTGTTGTTTTTACTAACAACAACTGGAGTCATTTCATGTGTGTTCTTTTCACATACCACATATGGATCCACCAGTGTCATTGAAATGTGTGTTCTTTTCACATACCACATATGGATCCACCAGTGTCATTGCATTTGTGCTCTTTTCACAATCCACCTATGGATTCACTAGTGTCATTGCATGTGTGTTCTTTTTACAAACAACAACCAGAGTCATTGCATGTGTATTCTTTTCACATACCACATATGGATCCACCAGTGTCATTGCATGTGTGCTCTTTTCACAATCCACCTATGGATCCAGCAGTGTCATTGCATGTGTCTTCTTTTTACTAACAACAACCAGAGTCATTGCATGTGTGTTCTTTTCACATACCACATATGGATCCACCAGTGTCATTGCATGTGTGTTCTTTTCACAATCCACCTATGGATCCACCAGTGTCATTACATGTGTGCTCTTTTTACTAACAACAACCAGAGTCATTGAAATGTGTGTTCTCTTCAGAGACCACACATGGATCCATAGTGTCATTGCATGTGTGTTCTTTTTACTAACAACAACTAGAGTCATTTCATGTGTGTTCTTTTCACATACCACATATGGATCCAACAGTGTCATTGCATGTGTGTTCTTTTTACTAACAACAACTGGAGTCATTTCATGTGTGTTCTTTTCAGATACCACATATGGATCCACCTGTGTCATTGAAATGTGTGTTCTCTTCAGAGACCACACATGGATCCACCAGTGTCATTGCGTGTGTGTTCTTTTTACTAATAACAACTAGAGTCATTGCATGTGTGTTCTTTTCACATACCACATATGGATCCACCAGTGTCATTGCATGTGTGCTCTTTTCACAATCCACCTATGGATCCACCAGTGTCATTGCATGTGTGTTATTTTCACATACCACATATGGATCCACCAGTGTCATTGAAATGTGTGTTCTCTTCAGAGACCACACATGGATCCACCAGTGTCATTGCATGTGTGTTTTTTACTAACAACAACTGGAGTCATTGCATGTGTGTTCCTTTCACATACCACAGATGGGTCCACCAGTGTCATTGCATTTGTGCTCTTTTCACAATCCACCTATGGATCCACCAGTGTCATTGCGTGTGTGTTCTTTTTACTAACAACAACCAGAGTCATTGCATGTGTGTTCTTTTCACATACCACATATGGATCCACCAGTGTCATTGCATGTGTGCTCTTTTCAGAATTCACCTATGGATCCACCAGTGTCACTGCATGTGTGTTCTTTTTACTAACAACAACCAGAGTCATTGCATGTGTGTTCTTTTCACACACCACATATGGATCCACCAGTGTCATTGCATGTGTGTTCTTTTCGAAATCCACTTATGGATCCACCAGTGTCATTGCATTTGTGATCTTTTTACTAACAACAACTAGAGTCATTGAAATTTGTGTTCTCTTCAGAGAGCACACATGGATCCACAGTGTCATTGCATGTGTGTTCTTTTTACTAACAACAACTGGAGTCATTTCATGTGTGTTCTTTTCACATACCACATATGGATCCACCAGTGTCATTGCATGTGTGTTCTTTTTACTAACAACAACTGGAGTCATTTCTTGTGTGTTCTTTTCACATACCACATATGGATCCACCAGTGTCATTGAAATGTGTGTTCTTTTCACATACGACATATGGGTCCACCAGTGTCATTGCATGTGTGTTCTTTTTACTAACAACAACTAGAGTCATTGCATGTGTGTTCTTTTCACATACCACATATGGATCCACCATTGTCATTGCATGTGTGTTCTTTTCACAATCCACCTATGGATCCACTAGCGTCATTGCATATGTGTTCTTTTCACATACCACATATGGATCCACAAGTGTCATTGAAATGTGTGTTCTCTTCAGAGACCACACATGGATCCACCAGTGTCATTGCATGTGTGTTCTTTTTACTAACAACAACTGGAGCCATTGCATGTGTGTTCTTTTCACATACCACATATTGATCCACCAGTGTCATTGCATGTGTGCTCTTTTCACAATCCACCTATGGATCCACTAGTGTCATTGCATGTGTGTTCTTTTTACTAACAACAACCAGAGTCATTGCATGTGTGTTCTTTTCACAAACCACATATGGATCCACCAGTGTCATTGCATCTGTGCTCTTTTCAGAATCCACCGATGGATCCACCAGTGTCATTGCATGTTTGTTCCTTTTACTAACAACAACCAGAGTCATTGCATGTGTGTTCTTTTCACATACCACATATGGATCCACCAGTGTCATTGCATGTGTGTTCTTTTCACAATCCACCTATGGATCCACCAGTGTCATTGCATGTGTGCTCTTTTTACTAACAACAACTAGAGTCATTGAAATTTGTGTTCTCTTCAGAGACCACACATGGATCCACAGTGTCATTGCATGTGTGTTCTTTTTACTAACAACAACTGGAGTCATTGCATGTGTGTTCTTTTCACATAAGACATATGGATCCACCAGTGTCATTGCATGTGTGTTCTTTTCACAATCCACCTATGGATCCACCAGCGTCATTGCATGTGTGTTCTTTTCACATACCACATATGGATCCACTAGTGTCATTGAAATGTGTGTTCTCTTCAGAGACCACACATGGATCCACCAGTGTCATTGCATGTGTGTTCTTTTTACTAACAACAACCAGAGTCATTGCATGTGTGTTCTTTTCACATACCACATATGGATCCACCAGTGTCATTGCATGTGTGCTCTTTTCAGAATTCACCTATGGATCCACCAGTGTCACTGCATGTGTGTTCTTTTTACTAACAACAACCAGAGTCATTGCATGTGTGTTCTTTTCACAATCCACCTATGGATCCACCAGTGTCATTGCATGTGTGCTCTTTTTACTAACAACAACCAGAGTCATTGAAATTTGTGTTCTCTTCAGAGACCACACATGGATCCACAGTGTCATTGCTTGTGTGTTCTTTTTACTAACAACAACTGGAGTCATTTCATGTGTGTTCTTTTCACATACCACATATGGATCCACCAGTGTCATTGCATGTGTGTTTTTTTTACTAACAACAACTGGAGTCATTTCATGTGTGTTCTTTTCACATACCACATATGGATCCACCAGTGTCATTGAAATGTGTGTTCTTTTCACATACCACATATGGGTCCACCAGTGTCATTGCATGTGTGTTCTTTTTACTAACAACAACTAGAGTCATTGCATGTGTGTTCTTTTCACATTCCACATATGGATCCACTATTGTCATTGCATGTGTGTTCTTTTCACAATCCACCTATGGATCCACCAGCGTCATTGCATATGTGTTCTTTTCACATACCACATATGGATCCACAAGTGTCATTGAAATGTGTGTTCTCTTTAGAGACCACACATGGATCCACCAGTGTCATTGCATGTGTGTTCTTTTTTACTAACAACCACTGGAGCCATTGCATGTGTGTTCTTTTCACATACCACATACTGATCCACCAGTGTCATTGCATGTGTGCTCTTTTCACAATCCACCTATGGATCCACTAGTGTCATTGCATGTGTGTTCTTTTTACTAACAACAACCAGAGTCATTGCATGTGTGTTCTTTTCACAAACCACATATGGATCCACCAGTGTCATTGCATGTGTGCTCTTTTCAGAATCCACCTATGGATCCACCAGTGTCATTGCATGTTTGTTCTTTTTACTAACAACAACTAGAGTCATTGCATGTGTGTTCTTTTCACATACCACATATGGATCCACCAGTGTCATTGCATGTGTGTTCTTTTCACAATCCACCTATGGATCCACCAGTGTCATTGCATGTGTGCTCTTTTTACTAACAACAACCAGAGTCATTGAAATTTGTGTTGTGTTTAGAGACCACACATGGATCCACAGTGTCATTGCATGTGTGTTCTTTTTACTAACAACAACTGGAGTCATTTCATGTGTGTTCTTTTCACATACCACATATGGATCCACCAGTGTCATTGAAATGTGTGTTCTCTTCAGAGACCACACATGGATCCACCAGTGTCATGGCATGTGTGTCATTTTTACTAACAACAACTGGAGTCATTGCATGTGAGTTCTTTTCACACACCACATATGGATCCACCAGTGTCATTGCATGTGTGTTCTTTTCACAATCCACCTATGGATCCACCAGTGTCATTACATGTGTGCTCTTTTTACTAACAACAACCAGAGTCATTGAAATGTGTGTTCTCTTCAAAGACCACACATGGATCCATAGTGTCATTGCATGTGTGTTCTTTTTACTAACAACAACTGGAGTCATTTCATGTGTGTTCTTTTCACATACCACATATGGATCCACCAGTGTCATTGCATGTGTGTTCTTTTTACTAACAACAACTGGAGTCATTTCATGTGTGTTCTTTTCACATACCACATATGGATCCACCTGTGTCATTGAAATGTGTGTTCTCTTCAGAGACCACACATGGATCCACCAGTGTCATTGCGTTTGTGTTCTTTTTACTAACAACAACTTGAGTCATTGCATGTGTGTTCTTTTCACATACCACATATGGATCCACCATTGTCATTGCATGTGTGCTCTTTTCACAATCCACCTATGGATCCACCAGTGTCATTGCATGTGTGTTATTTTCACATACCACATAAGGATCCACCAGTGTCATTGAAATGTGTGTTCTCTTCAGAGACCACACATGGATCCACCAGTGTCATTGCATGTGTGTTCTTTTTACTAACAACAACTGGAGTCATTGCATGTGTGTTCCTTTCACATACCATAGATGGGTCCACCAGTGTCATTGCCTGTGTGCTCTTTTCACAATCCACCTATGGATCCACTAGTGTCATTGCATGTGTGTTCTTTTTACTAACAAAAACCAGAGTCATTACATGTGTGTTCTTTTCACATACCACATATGGATCCACCAGTGTCTTTGCATGTGTGCTCTTTTCACAGTCCACCCGTGGATCCACTTGAGTCATTGCATGTGTGTTCTTTTTACTAACAACAACCGGAGTCATTTCATGTGTGTTCTTTTCACATACCACATATGGATCCACCAGTGTCATTGTATGTGTGTTCTTTTCACAATCCACCTATGGATCCACCAGTGTCATTGCATGTGTGCTCTTTTTACTAACAACAACCAGAGTCATTGTATGTGTGTTCTCTTCAAAGACCACACATGGATCCACCGGTGTCATTGCATGTGTGTTCTTTTTACTAACAACAACCAGAGTCATTTCATGTGTGTTCTTTTCACATACCACATATGGATCCACCAGTGTCATTGAAATGTATGTTCTCTTCAGAGACCACACGTGGATCCTACAGTGTCATTGCATGTATGTTCTTTTTACTAACAACAACCAAAGTCATAGAAATGGTGTTCTCTTCAGAGACCACAAATGGATCCACCAGTGTCATTGCATGTGTGTTCTTTTCACATACCACACATGGATCCACCAGTGTCATTGCATGTGTGTTCTTTTTACTAATAACAACTAGAGTAATTACATGTGTGTTCTTTTCACATACCACATATGGATCTACCAATGTCATTGCATGTGTGTTTTTTTCACAATCCACCTATGGATCCACCAGTGTCATTGCATGTGTGCTCTTTTTACTAACAACAACCAGAGTCATTGCATGTGTGATCTCTTCAGAGACCGCACATGGATCCACCAGTATCATTGCATGTGTGTTCTTTTTACTAACAATAGAGTCATTGAAATGTGTGTTCTCTTCAGAGACCACACATGGATCCACTAGTGTCATTGCATGTGTGTTCTTTTTACTAACAACAACTGGAGTCATTGCATGTGTGTTCTTTTCACATACCACATATGGATCCACCAGTGTCATTGCATGTGTGCTCTTTTCACAATCCACCTATGGATCCACTAGTGTCATGGCATGTGTGTTCTTTTTACCAAAAACAACCAGAGTCATTGCATGTGTGTACATTTCACATACCACATATG
Source organism: Avena sativa (assembly GCA_916181665.1). NCBI lineage: Eukaryota > Viridiplantae > Streptophyta > Magnoliopsida > Poales > Poaceae > Avena > Avena sativa. Next base: position 175,378,939 of record OV702290.1, on the reverse strand, counting down.
GATCCACCAGTGTCATTGCATGTGTGCTCTTGTCACAATCCACCTATGGATGCACCAGTGTCATTGCATGTGTGTTCTTTTTACTAACAACAACCAGAGTCATTGCATGTGTGTTCTTTTCACATACCACATATGGATCCACAAGTGTCAATACATGTGTGTTCTTTTCACAATCCACCTATGGATCCACAAGTGTCATTGCTTGTGTGCTCTTTTTAATAACAACAACTAGAGTCATTGAAATGTGTGTTCTCTTCAGAGACCACACATGGATCCACAGTGTCATTGCATGTGTGTTCTTTTTACTAACGTCAACTAGAGTCATTTCATGTGTGTTCTTTTCACATACCACATATGGATCCACCAGTGTCATTGCATGTGTGTTCTTTTTACTAACAACAACTAGAGTCATTTCATGTGTGTTCTTTTCACATACCACACATGGATCCACCAGTGTCATGGCATGTGTGTTCTTTTTACTAACAACAACTGGAGTCATTGCATGTGTGTTCTTTTCACATACCACATATGGATCCACCAGTGTCATTGCATGTGTGCTGTTTTCACAATCCACCTATGGATCCACCAGTGTCATTGCATGTGTGTTATTTTCACATACCACATATGGATCCACCAGTGTCATTGAAATGTGTGTTCTCTTCAGAGACCACACATGGATCCACCAGTGTCATTGCATGTGTGTTATTTTTACTAACAACAACTGGAGTCATTGCATGTGTGTTCTTTTCACATACCACAGATGGGTCCACCAGTGTCATTGCATGTGTGCTCTTTTCACAATCCACGTATGGATCCAACAGTGTCATTGCATGTGTGTTCTTTTTACTAACAACAACCAGAGTCATTGCATGTGTGTTCTTTTCACATACCACATATGGGTCCACCAGTGTCATTGCATGTGTGCTATTTTCACAATCCACCTATGGATCCACCAGTGTCATTGCATGTGTGTACTTTTTACTATCAACAACCAGAGTGATTACATGTGCGTTCTTTTCACATACCACATATGGATCCACCAGTGTCATTGCATGTGTGCTCTTTTCACAATCCACCCGTGGATCCTCTAGAGTCATTGCATGTGTGTTCTTTTTACTAACAACAACCGGAGTCATTTCATTTGTGTTCTTTTCACATACCACATATGGATCCACCAGTGTCATTGTATGTGTGTTCTTTTCACAATCCACCTATGGATCCACCAGTGTCATTGCATGTGTGCTCTTTTTACTAACAACAACCAGAGTCATTGCATGTGTGTTCTCTTTAGAGACCACACATGGATCCACTGGTGTCATTGCATGTGTGTTCTTTTTACTAACAACAACCAGAGTCATTTCATGTGTGTTCTTTTCACATACCACATATGGATCCACCAGTGTCATTGAAATGTGTGTTCTCTTCAGAGACCACACATGGATCCTACAGTGTCATTGCGTGTGTGTTCTTTTTACTAACAACAACCAGAGTCATTGAAATGGTGTTCTCTTCAGAGACCACACATGGATCTACCAGTGTCATTGCATGGGTGTTCTTTTTACTAACAACAACAAGAGTCATTGAAATGTGTGATCTTTTCACATACCACACATGGATCCACCAGTGTCATTTCATGTGTGTTCTTTTTACTAACAACAACTAGAGTAATTGCATGTGTGTTCTTTTCACATACCACATATGGATCCACCAGTGTCATTGCATGTGTGTTCTTTTCATAATCCACCTATGGATCCACCTGTGTCATTGCATGTGTGCTCTTTTTACTAACAACAACCAGAGTCATTGCATGTGTGATCGCTTCAGAGACCGCACATGGATCCACCAGTATCACTGCATGTGTGTTCTTTCACTAACAACCAGAGTCATTGAAATGTGTGTTCTCTTCAGAGACCACACATAGATCCACCAGTGTCATTGCATGTGTGTTATTTTTACTAACAACAACCAGAGTCATTGCATGTGTGTTCTTTTCACATACCACATATGGGTCCACCAGTGTCATTGCATGTGTGCTCTTTTCACAATCCACCTATGGATCCACCAGTGTCATTGCATGTGTGTTCTTTTTACTATCAACAACCAGAGTCATTACATGTGCGTTCTTTTCACATAACACATATGGATCCACCAGTGTCATTGCATGTGTGCTCTTTTCACAATCTACCCATGGATCCTCTAGAGTCATTGCATGTGTGTTCTTTTTACTAACAACAACCGGAGTCATTTCATTTGTGTTCTTTTCACATACCACATATGGATCCACCAGTGTCATTGTATGTGTGTTCTTTTCACAATCCACCTATGGATCCACCAGTGTCATTGCATGTGTGCTCTTTTTACTAACAACAACCAGAGTCATTGCATGTGTGTTCTCTTTAGAGACCACACATGGATCCACTGGTGTCATTGCATGTGTGTTCTTTTTACTAACAACAACCAGAGTCATTTCATGTGTGTTCTTTTCACATACCACATATGGATCCACCAGTGTCATTGAAATGTGTGTTCTCTTCAGAGACCACACATGGATCCTACAGTGTCATTGCGTGTGTGTTCTTTTTACTAACAACAACCAGTGTCATTGAAATGGTGTTCTCTTTAGAGACCACACATGGATCCACCAGTGTCATTGCATGGGTGTTCTTTTTACTAACAACAACAAGAGTTATTGAAATGTGTGATCTTTTCACATACCACACATGGATCCACCAGTGTCATTGCATGTGTGTTCTTTTTACTAACAACAACTAGAGTCATTGCATGTGTGTTCTTTTCACATACCACATATGGATCCACCAGTGTCATTGCATGTGTGTTCTTTTCATAATCCACCTATGGATCCACCAGTGTCATTGCATGTGTGCTCTTTTTACTAACAACAAACAGAGTCATTGCATGTGTGATCGCTTCAGAGACCGCACATGGATCCACCAGTATCATTGCATGTGTGTTCTTTTACTAACAACAAGAGTCATTGAAATGTGTGTTCTCTTCAGAGACCACACATGGATCCACCAGTGTCATTGCATGTGTGTTCTTTTTACTAACAACAACTGGAGTCATTGCATGTGTGTTCTTTTCACATACCACATATGGATCCACCAGTGTCATTGCATGTGTGCTCTTTTCACAATCCACCTATGGATCCACCAGTGTCATTGCATGTGTGTTCTTTTCACATACCACAGATGGATCCACTAGTGTCATTGAAATATGTGTTCTCTTCAGAGACCACACATGGATCCACCAATGTCATTGCATGTGTGTTCTTCTTACTAACAACAACTGGAGTCATTGCATGTGTATTCTTTTCACATACCACATATGGATCCACCAGTGTCATTGCATGTGTGTTCTTTTCACAATCCACCTAAGGATCCACTAGCGTCATTGCATGTGTGTTCTTTTCACATACCACATATGGATCCACCAGTGTCATTGAAATGTGTGTTCTCTTCAGAGACCAGACATGGATGCACTAGTGTCATTGCATGTCTGTTCTTTTTACTAACAAGAACTGGAGTCATTGTATGCGTGTTCTTTTCACATACCACATATGGATCCACCAGTGTCATTGCATGTGTGCTCTTTTCACAATCCACCTATGGATCCACTAGTGTCATTGCATGTGTGTTATTTTTACCAACAACAACCAGAGTCATTGCATGTGTGTTCTTTTCACATACCACATATGGATCCAACAATGTCATTGAAATGTGTGTTCTCTTCAGAGACCACACATGGATCCACCAGTGTCATTGCATGTGTATTCTTTTTACTAACAACAACTAGAGTCATTGCATGTGTGTTCTTTTCACATACCATATATGGATCCACCAGTGCCATTGCATGTGTGCTCGTTTCACAATCCACCTATGGATCCACCAGTGTCATTGCATGTGTGTTCTTTTTACTAACAACAACCAGAGTCATTGCATGTGTGTTCTTTTCACATACCACATATGGATCCACCAGTGTCAATACATGTGTGTTCTTTTCACAATCCACCTATGGATCCACCAGTGTCATTGCATGTGTGCTCTTTTTACTAACAACAACCAGAGTCATTGAAATGTGTGTTCTCTTCAGCGACCACACATGCATCCACAATGTCATTGCTTGTGTGTTCGTTTCACAATCCACCTATGGATCGACCAGTGTCATTGCATGTGTGCTGTTTTACTAACAACAACCAGAGTCATTGCATGTGTGTTCTCTTCAGAGACCACACATGGATCCACCGGTGTCATTGCATGTGTGTTATTTTTACTAACAACAACTAGAGTCATTGAAATGTGTGTTCTCTTTAGAGACCACACATGGATCCACCAGTGTCATTGAAATGTGTGTTCTCTTCAGAGACCACACAGGGATCCACCAGTGTCATTGCATGTGTGTTCTTTTTACTAACAACAACTGGAGTCATTGCATGTGTGTTCTTTTCACATACCACATATGGATCCACCAGTGTCATTGCATGTGTGCTCTTTTCATAATCCATGCGTGGATCCACTGGAGTCATTGCATGTGTGTTCTTTTTACTAACAACAACCAGAGTCATTTGATGTGTGTTCTTTTCACATACCACATATGGATCCACTAGTATCATTACATGTGTGTTCTTTTCACATACCACATATGGATCCAACAATGTCATTGAAATGTGTGTTCTCTTCAGAGACCACACATGGATCCACCAGTGTCATTGCATGTGTGTTCTTTTTACTAACAACAACTAAAGTCATTGCATGTGTGTTCTTTTCACATACCACATATGGATCCACCAGTGTCATTGCGTGTGTGTTCTTTTCATAATCAACCTATGGATCCACCAGTGTCATTACATGTGTGATCTTTTTACTAAAAACAACCAGAGTCATTGCATGTGTGATCGCTTCAGAGACCGCACATGGATCCACCAGTATCATTGCATGTGTGTTCTTTTACTAACAACCAGAGTCATTGAAATGTGTGTTCTCTTCAGAGACCACACATGGATCCACCAGTGTCATTGCATGCGTGTTCCTTTTACTAACAACAACTGGAGTCATTGCATGTGTGTTCTTTTCGCATACCACATATGGATCCACCAGTGTCATTGCATGTGTGCTCTTTTCACAATCCACCTATGGATCCACCAGTGTCATTTCATGTGTTATATTTTCACATACCACAGATGGATCCACTAGTGTCATTGAAATGTGTGTTCTCTTCAGAGACCACACATGGATCCACCAATGTCATTGCATGTGTGTTCTTCTTACTAACAACAGCTGGAGTCATTGCATGTGTGTTCTTTTCACATACCACATATGGATCCACCAGTGTCATTGCATGTGTGTTCTTTTCACAATCCACCTATGGATCCACCAGTATCATTGCATGTGTGTTCTTTTCACATACCACATATGGATCCACCAGTGTCATTGAAATGTGTGTTCTCTTCAGAGACCACACATGGATCCACTAGTGTCATTGCATGTGTGTTCTATTTACTAACAACAACTGGGTCATTGCATGCGTGTTCTTTTCGCATACCACATATGGATCCACCAGTGTCATTGCATTTGTGCTCTTTTCACAATCCACCTATGTATCCACTAGTGTCATTGCATGTGTGTTATTTTTACCAACAACAACCAGAGTCATTGCATGTGTGTTCTTTTCACATACCACATATGGATCCACCAGTGCCATTGCATGTGTGCTCGTTTCACAATCCACCTATGGATCCACCAGTGTCATTGTATGTGTGTTCTTTTTACTAACAATAACCAGAGTCATTGCATGTGTGTTCTTTTCACATACCACATATGGATCCACCAGTGTCAATACATGTGTTTTTTTTTCACAATCCACCTATGGATCCACCAGTGTCATTGCATGTGTGCTCTTTTTACTAACAACAACTAGAGTCATTGAAATGTGTGTTCTCTTCAGAGACCACACATGCATCCACAATGTCATTGCTTGTGTGTTCTTTTCACAATCCACCTATGGATCGACCAGTGTCATTGCATGTGTGCTGTTTTACTAACAACAACCAGAGTCATTGCATGTGTGTTCTCTTCAGAGACCACACATGGATCCACCGGTGTCATTGCATGTGTGTTATTTTTACTAACAACAACTAGAGTCATTGAAATGTGTGTTCTCTTTAGAGACCACACATGGATCCACCAGTGTCATTGAAATGTGTGTTCTCTTCAGAGACCACACATGGATCCACCAGTGTCATTGCATGTGTGTTCTTTTTACTAACAAAACCTGGAGTCATTGCATGTGTGTTCTTTTCACATACGACATATGGATCCACCAGTGTCATTGCATGTGTGCTCTTTTAACAATCCACCTATGGATCCACCAGTGTCATTGCATGTGTGTTATTTTCACATACCACATATGGATCCACCAGTGTCATTGAAATGTGTGTTCTCTTCAGAGACCACACATGGATCCACTAGTGTCATTGCATGTGTGTTCTTTTTACTAACAACAACTGGAGCCATTGCATGTGTGTTCTTTTCACATACCACATATGGGTCTACCAGTGTCATTGCATGTGTGCTCTTTTCAAAATCCACCTATGGATCCACCGGTGTCATTGCATGTGAGTTATTTTTACTAACAACAAAAAGAGTCATTGCATGTGTGTTCTTTTCACATACCACATATGGATCCACCAGCGTCATTGCATGTGTGCTCTTTTCACAATCCACGCGTGGATCCACTGGAGTCATTGCATGTGTGTTCTTTCTACTAACAACAGCCGGAGTCATTTCATGTGTGTTCTTTTCACATACCACATATGGATCCACCAGTGTTATTGTATGTGTGTTCTTTTCACAATCCACCTACGGATCCACCAGTGTCATTGCATGTGTGCTCTTTTTACTAACAACAACCAGAGTCATTGCATGTGTGTTCTCTTCAGAGACCACACATGGAACCACCGGTGTCATTGCATGTGTGTTCTTTTTACTAACAACAACCAGAGTCATTTCATGTGTGTTCTTTTCACATACCGCATATGGATCCACCAGTGTCATTGCATGTGTGCTCTTTTCACAATCCACCTATGGATCCACTAGTGTCATTGCATGTGTGTTCTTTTTACCAAAAACAACCAGAGTCATTGCATGTGTGTTCATTTCACATACCACATATGGATCTACCAGTGTCATTGCATGTGTGCTCTTGTCACAATCCACCTATGGATGCACCAGTCTCATTGCATGTGTGTTCTTTTTACTAACAACAACCAGAGTCATTGCATGTGTGTTCTTTTCACATACCACATATGGATCCACCAGTGTCAATACATGTGTGTTCTTTTCACAATCCACCTATGGATCCACAAGTGTCATTGCTTGTGTGCACTTTTTAATAACAACAACTAGAGTCATTGAAATGTGTGTTCTCTTCAGAGACCACACATGGATCCACAGTGTCATTGCATGTGTGTTCTTTTTACTAACGTCAACTAGAGTCATTTCATGTGTGTTCTTTTCACATACCACATATGGATCCACCAGTGTCATTGCATGTGTGTTCTTTTCACATACCACATATGGATCCTGAAGTGTCATTTCATGTGTGTTCTTTTCACATACCACACATGGATCCACCAGTGTCATGGCATGTGTGTTCTTTTTACTAACAACAACTGGAGTCATTGCATGTGTGTTCTTTTCACATACCACATATGGATCCACCAGTGTCATTGCATGTGTGCTCTTTTGACAATCCACCTATGGATCCACCAGTGTCATTGCATGTGTGTTATTTTCACATACCACATATGGATCCACCAGTGTCATTGAAATGTGTGTTCTCTTCAGAGACCACACATGGATCCACTAGTGTCATTGCATGTGTGTTCTTTTTACTAACAACAACTGGAGTCATTGCATGTGTGTTCTTTTCACATACCACAGATGGGTCCACCATTGTCATTGCATGTGTGATCTTTTCACAATCCACCTATGGACCCACCAGTGTCATTGCATGTGTGTTCTTTTTACTAACAACAACCAGAGTCATTGCATGTGTGTTCTTTTTACTAACAACAACCAGGGTCATTGCATGTGTGTTCTTTTTACTAACAACAACCAGAGTCATTGCATGTGTGTTCTTTTCACATACCACATATGGGTCCACCAGTGTCATTGCATGTGTGCTCTTTTCACAATCCACCTATGGATCCACCAGTGTCATTGCATGTGTGTTCTTTTTACTATCAACAACTAGAGTCATTACATGTGCGTTCTTTTCACATACCACATATGGATCCACCAGTGTCATTGCATGTGTGCTCTTTTCACAATCCACCCGTGGATCCTCTAGAGTCATTGCATGTATGTTCTTTTTAAAAACAACAACCGGAGTCATTTCATTTGTGTTCTTTTCACATACCACATATGGATCCACCGGTGTCATTGTATGTGTGTTCTTTTCACAATCCACCTATGGATCCACCAGTGTCATTGCATGTGTGCTCTTTTTACTAACAACAACCAGAGTCATTGCATGTGTGTTCTCTTTAGAGACCACACATGGATCCACTGGTGTCATTGCATGTGTGTTCTTTTTACTAACAACAACCAGAGTCATTTCATGTGTGTTCTTTTCACATACCACATATGGATCCACCAGTGTCATTGAAATGTGTGTTCTCTTCAGAGACCACACATGGATCCTACAGTGTCATTGCGTGTGTGTTCTTTTTACTAACAACAACCAGAGTCATTGAAATGGTGTTCTCTTCAGAGACCACACATGGATCCACCAGTGTCATTGCATGGGTGTTCTTTTTACTAACAACAACAAGAGTCATTGAAATGTGTGATCTTTTCACATACCACACATGGATCCACCAGTGTCATTGCATGTGTGTTCTTTTCACTAACAACAACTAGAGTCATTGCATGTGTGTTCTTTTCACATACCACATATGGATCCAGCAGTGTCATTGCATGTGTGTTCTTTTCATAATCCACCTATGGATCCACCAGTGTCATTGCATGTGTGCTCTTTTTACTAACAACAAACAGAGTCATTGCATGTGTGATCGCTTCAGAGACCGCACATGGATCCACCAGTATCATGGCATGTGTTTTCTTTTACTAACAACAAGAGTCATTGAAATGTGTGTTCTCTTCAGAGACCACACATAGATCCACCAGTGTCATTGCATGTGTGTTCTTTTTAGTAACAACAACTGGATCATTGCATGTGTGTTCTTTTCACATACCACATATGGGTCCACTAGTGTCATTGCATGTGTGCTCTTTTCACAATCCACCTATGGATCCACCAGTGTCATTGCATGTGTGTTCTTTTTACTATCAACAACCAGAGTCATTACATGTGCTTTCTTTTCACATAACACATATGGATCCACCAGTGTCATTGCATGTGTGCTCTTTTCACAATCCACCCGTGGATCCTCTAGAGTCATTGCATGTGTGTTCTTTTTACTAACAACAACCGGAGTCATTTCATTTGTGTTCTTTTCACATACCACATATGGATCCACCAGTGTCATTGTATGTGTGTTCTTTTCACAATCCACCTATGGATCCACTAGTGTCATTGCATGTGTGCTCTTTTTACTAACAACAACCAGAGTCATTGCATGTGTGTTCTCTTTAGAGACCACACAAGGATCCACTGGTGTCATTGCATGTGTGTTCTTTTTACTAACAACAACCAGAGTCATTTCATGTGTGTTCTTTTCACATACCACATATGGATCCACCAGTGTCATTGAAATGTGTGTTCTCTTCAGAGACCACACATGGATCCTACAGTGTCATTGCGTGTGTGTTCTTTTCACATACCACATATGGATCCGCCAGTGTCATTGAAATGTGTGTTCTCTTCAGAGACCACACATGGATCCACTAGTGTCATTGCATGTCTGTTCTTTTTACTAACAACAACTGGAGTCATTGCATGCGTGTTCTTTTCACATACCACATATGGATCCACCAGTGTCATTGCATGTGTGCTCTTTTCACAATCCACCTATGGATCCACTAGTGTCATTGCATGTGTGTTATTTTTACCAACAACAACCAGAGTCATTGCATGTGTGTTCTTTTCACATACCACATATGGATCCAACAATGTCATTGAAATGTGTGTTCTCTTCAGAGCCACACATGGATCCACCAGTGTCATTGCATGTGTATTCTTTTTACTAACAAGAACTAGAGTCATTGCATGTGTGTTCTTTTCACATACCACATATGGATCCACCAGTGCCATTGCATGTGTGCTCGTTTCACAATCCACCTATGGATCCACCAGTGTCATTGCATGTGTGTTCTTTTTACTAACAACAACCAGAGTCATTGCATGTGTGTTCTTTTCACATACCACATATGGATCCACCAGTGTCAATACATGTGTGTTCTTTTCACAATCCACCTATGGATCCACCAGTGTCATTGCATGTGTGCTCTTTTTACTAACAACAACCAGAGTCATTGAAATGTGTGTTCTCTTCAGCGACCACACATGCATCCACAATGTCATTGCTTGTGTATTCGTTTCACAATCCACCTATGGATCGACCAGTGTCATTGCATGTGTGCTGTTTTACTAACAACAACCATAGTCATTGCATGTGTGTTCTCTTCAGAGACCACACATGGATCCACCGGTGTCATTGCATGTGTGTTATTTTTACTAACAACAACTAGAGTCATTGAAATGTGTGTTCTCTTTAGAGACCACACATGGATCCACCAGTGTCATTGAAATGTGTGTTCTCTTCAGAGACCACACAGGGATCCACCAGTGTCATTGCATGTGTGTTCTTTTTACTAACAACAACTGGAGTCATTGCATGTGTGTTCTTTTCACATACCACATATGGATCCACCAGTGTCATTGCATGTGTGCTCTTTTCATAATCCACGCGTGGATCCACTGGAGTCATTGCATGTGTGTTCTTTTTACTAACAACAACCAGAGTCATTTCATGTGTGTTCTTTTCACATACCACATATGGATCCACTAGTATCATTACATGTGTGTTCTTTTCACATACCACATATGGATCCACTAGTATCATTACATGTGTGTTCTTTTCACATACCACATATGGATCCAACAATGTCATTGAAATGTGTGTTCTCTTCAGACACCACACATGGATCCACCAGTGTCATTGCATGTGTGTTCTTTTTACTAACAACAACTAAAGTCATTGCATGTGTGTTCTTTTCACATACCACATATGGATCCACCAGTGTCATTGCGTGTGTGTTCTTTTCATAATCAACCTATGGATCCACCAGTGTCATTACATGTGTGATCTTTTTACTAAAAACAACCAGAGTCATTGCATGTGTGATCGCTTCAGAGACCGCACATGGATCCACCAGTATCATTGCATGTGTGTTCTTTTACTAACAACCAGAGTCATTGAAATGTGTGTTCTCTTCAGAGACCACACATGGATCCACCAGTGTCATTGCATGCGTGTTCCTTTTACTAACAACAACTGGAGTCATTGCATGTGTGTTCTTTTCACATACCACATATGGATCCACCAGTGTCATTGCATGTGTGCTCTTTTCACAATCCACCTATGGATCCACCAGTGTCATTGCATGTGTTATCTTTAAACACATACCACAGATGGATCCACTAGTGTCATTGAAATGTGTGTTCTCTTCAGAGACCACACATGGATCCACCAATGTCATTGCATGTGTGTTCTTCTTACTAACAACAGCTGGAGTCATTGCATGTGTGTTCTTTTGACATACCACATATGGATCCACCAGTGTCATTGCATGTGTGTTCTTTTCACAATCCACCTATGGATCCACCAGCGTCATTGCATGTGTGTTCTTTTGACATACCACATATGGATCCACCAGTGTCATTGAAATGTGTGTTCTCTTCAGAGACCACACATGGATCCACTAGTGTCATTGCATGTGTGTTCTATTTACTAACAACAACTGGGTCATTGCATGCGTGTTCTTTTCGCATACCACATATGGATCCACCAGTGTCATTGCATTTGTGCTCTTTTCATAATCCACCTATGGATCCACTAGTGTCATTGCATGTGTGATATTTTTACCAACAACAACCAGAGTCATTGCATGTGTGTTCTTTTCACATACCACATATGGATCCACCAGTGCCATTGCATGTGTGCTCGTTTCACAATCCACCTATGGATCCACCAGTGTCATTGCATGTGTGTTCTTTTTACTAACAATAACCAGAGTCATTGCATGTGTGTTCTTTTCACATACCACATATGGATCCACCAGTGTCAATACATGTGTTTTTTTCACAATCCACCTATGGATCCACCAGTGTCATTGCATGTGTGCTCTTTTTACTAACAACAACTAGAGTCACTGAAATGTGTGTTCTCTTCAGAGACCACACATGCATCCACAATGTCATTGCTTGTGTGTTCTTTTCACAATCCACCTATGGATCGACCAGTGTCATTGCATGTGTGCTGTTTTACTAACAACAACCAGAGTCATTGCATGTGTGTTCTCTTCAGAGACCAGACATGGATCCACCGGTGTCATTGCATGTGTGTTATTTTTACTAACAACAACTAGAGTCATTGAAATGTGTGTTCTCTTTAGAGACCACACATGGATCCACCAGTGTCATTGAAATGTGTATTCTCTTCAGAGACCACACATGGATCCACCAGTGTCATTGCATGTGTGTTCTTTTTACTAACAAAACCTGGAGTCATTGCATGTGTGTTCTTTTCACATACCACATATGGATCCACCAGTGTCATTGCATGTGTGCTCTTTTCACAATCCACCTATGGATCCACCAGTGTCATTGCATGTGTGTTATTTTCACATACCACATATGGATCCACCAGTGTCATTGAAATGTGTGTTCTCTTCAGAGACCACACATGGATCCACTAGTGTCATTGCATGTGTGTTCTTTTTACTAACAACAACTAGAGCCATTGCATGTGTGTTCTTTTCACATACCACATATGGGTCTACCAGTGTCATTGCATGTGTGCTCTTTTCACAATCCACCTATGGATCCACCGGTGTCATTGCATGTGTGTTCTTTTTACTAACAACAACAAGAGTCATTGCATGTTTGTTCTTTTCACATACCACATATGGATCCACCAGCGTCATTGCATGTGTGCTCTTTTCACAATCCACGCGTGGATCCACTGGAGTCATTGCATGTGTGTTCTTTCTACTAACAACAGCCGGAGTCATTTCATGTGTGTTCTTTTCACATACCACATATGGATCCACCAGTGTTATTGTATGTGTGTTCTTTTCACAATCCACCTACGGATCCACCAGTGTCATTGCATGTGTGCTCTTTTTACTAACAACAACCAGAGTCATTGCATGTGTGTTCTCTTCAGAGACCACACATGGATCCACCGGTGTCATTGCATGTGTGTTCTTTTTACTAACAACAACCAGAGTCATTTCATGTGTGTTCTTTTCACATACCACATATGGATCCACCAGTGTCATTGCATGTGTTCTCTTTTCACAATCCACCTATGGATCCACTAGTGTCATTGCATGTGTGTTCTTTTTACCAAAAACAACCAGAGTCATTGCATGTGTGTTCATTTCACATACCACATATGGATCCACCAGTGTCATTGCATGTGTGCTCTTGTCACAATCCACCTATGGATGCACCAGTGTCATTGCATGTGTGTTCTTTTTACTAACAACAACCAGAGTCATCGCATGTGTGCTCTTTTCACATACCACATATGGATCCACCAGTGTCAATACATGTGTGTTCTTTTCACAATCCACCTATGGATCCACAAGTGTCATTGCTTGTGTACACTTTTTAATAACAACAACTAGAGTCATTGAAATGTGTGTTCTCTTCAGAGACCACACATGGATCCACAGTGTCATTGCATGTGTGTTCTTTTTACTAACGTCAACTAGAGTCATTTCATGTGTGTTCTTTTCACATACCACCTATGGATCCACCAGTGTCATTGCGTGTGTGTTCTTTTCACATACCACATATGGATCCTGAAGTGTCATTTCATGTGTGTTCTTTTCACATACCACACATGGATCCACCAGTGTCATGGCATGTGTGTTCTTTTTACTAACAACAACTGGAGTCATTGCATGTGTGTTCTTTTCACATACCACATATGGATCCACCAGTGTCATTGCATGTGTGCTCTTTTCACAATCCACCTATGGATCCACCAGTGTCATTGCATGTGTGTTCTCTTTAGAGACCACACATGGATCCACTGGTGTCCTTGCATGTGTGTTCTTTTTACTAACAACAACCAGAGTCATTTCATGTGTGTTCTTTTCACATACCACATATGGATCCACCAGTGTCATTGAAATGTGTGTTCTCTTCAGAGACCACACATGGATCCTACAGTGTCATTGCGTGTGTGTTCTTTTTACTAACAACAACCAGAGTCATTGAATTGGTGTTCTCTTCAGATACCACACATGGATCCACCAGTGTCATTGCATGGGTGTTCTTTTTACTAACAACAACAAGAGTCATTGAAATGTGTGATCTTTTCACATACCACACATGGATCCACCAGTGTCATTGCATGTGTGTTCTTTTTACTAACAACAACTAGAGTCATTGCATGTGTGTTCTTTTCACATACCACATATGGATCCACCAGTGTCATTGCATGTGTGTTCTTTTCATAATCCACCTATGGATCCACCAGTGTCATTACATTTGTGCTCTTTTTACTAACAACAAACAGAGTCACTGCATGTGTGATCGCTTTAGAGACCGCACATGGATCCACCAGTATCATTGCATGTGTGTTCTTTTACTAACAACCAGAGTCATTGAAATGTGTGTTCTCTTCAGAGACCACACATGGATCCACCAGTGTCATTGCATGTGTGCTCTTTTTACTAACAACAACTGGAGTCATTGCATGTGTGTTCTTTTCACATACCACATATGGATCCACCAGTGTCATTGCATGTGTGCTCTTTTCACAATCCACCTATGGATCCACCAGTGTCATTGCATGTGTGTTCTTTTCACATACCACAGATGGATCCACTAGTGTCATTGAAATGTGTGTTCTCTTCAGAGACCACACATGGATCCACCAATGTCATTGCATGTGTGTTCTTCTTACTAACAACAACTGGAGTCATTGCATGTGTGTTCTTTTCACATACCACATATGGATCCACCAGTGTCATTGCATGTGTGTTCTTTTCACAATCCACCTAAGGATCCACCAGCGTCATTGCATGTGTGTTCTTTTCACATACCACATATGGATCCACCAGTGTCATTGAAATGTGTGTTCTCTTTAGAGACCACACATGGATCCACTAGTGTCATTGCATGTCTGTTCTTTTTACTAACAACAACTGGAGTCATTGCATGCGTGTTCTTTTCACATACCACATATGGATCCACCAGTGTCATTGCATGTGTGCTCTTTTCACAATCCACCTATGGATCTACTAGTGTCATTGCATGTGTGTTATTTTTACCAACAACAACCAGAGTCATTGCATGTATGTTCTTTTCACATACCACATATGGATCCACCAGTGCCATTGCATGTGTGCTCGTTTCACAATCCACCTATGGATCCACCAGTGTCATTGCATGTGTGTTCTTTTTACTAAAAACAACCAGAGTCATTGCATGTGTGTTCTTTTCACATACCACATATGGATCCACCAGTGTCAATACATGTGTGTTCTTTTCACAATCCACCTATGGATCCACCAGTGTCATTGCATGTGTGCTCTTTTTACTAACAATAACCAGAGTCATTGAAATGTGTGTTCTCTTCAGCGACCACACATGCATCCACAATGTCATTGCTTGTGTGTTCGTTTCACAATCCACCTATGGATCGACCAGTGTCATTGCATGTGTGCTGTTTTACTAACAACAACCAGAGTCATTGCATGTGTGTTCTCTTCAGAGACCACACATGGATCCACCGGTGTCATTGCATGTGTGTTATTTTTTCTAACAACAACTAGAGTCATTGAAATGTGTGTTCTCTTTAGAGACCACACATGGATCCACCAGTGTCATTGAAATGTGTGTTCTCTTTAGAGACCACACAGGGATCCACCAGTGTCATTGCATGTGTGTTCTTTTTACTAACAACAACTGGAGTCATTGCATGCGTGTTCTTTTCACATACCACATATGGATCCACCAGTGTCATTGCATGTGTGCACTTTTCACAATCCACGCGTGGATCCACTAGAGTCATTGCATGTGTGTTCTTTTTACTAACAACAACCAGAGTCATTTCATGTGTGTGCTTTTCACATACCACATATGGATCCACTAGTATCATTACATGTGTGTTCTTTTCACATACCACATATGGATCCAACAATGTCAGTGAAATGTGTGTTCTCTTCAGAGACCACACATGGATCCACCAGTGTCATTGCATGTGTGTTCTTTTTACTAACAACAACTAGAGTCATTGCATGTGTGTTCTTTTCACATACCACATATGGATCCACCAGTGTCATTGCATGTGTGTTCTTTTCATAATCAACCTATGGATCCACCAGTGTCATTACATGTGTGCTCTTTTTACTAAAAACAACCAGAGTCATTGCATGTGTGATCGCTTCAGAGACCCCACATGGATCCACCAGTATCATTGCATGTGTGTTCTTTTACTAACAACCAGAGTCATTGAAATGTGTGTTCTCTTCAGAGACCACACATGGATCCACCAGTGTCATTGCATGCGTGTTCCTTTTACTAACAACAACTGGAGTCATTACATGTGTGTTCTTTTCACATACCACATATGGATCCACCAGTGTCATTGCATGTGTGCTCTTTTCACAATCCACCTATGGATCCACCAGTGTCATTGCATGTGTTATCTTTTCACATACCACAGATGGATCCACTAGTGTCATTGAAATGTGTGTTCTCTTCAGAGACCACACACGGATCCACCAATGTCATTGCATGTGTGTTCTTCTTACTAACAACAGCTGGAGTCATTGCATGTGTGTTCTTTTCACATACCACATATGGATCCACCAGTGTCATTGCATGTGTGTTCTTTTAACAATCCACCTATGGATCCACCAGCGTCATTGCATGTGTGTTATTTTCACATACCACATATGGATCCACCAGTGTCATTGAAATGTGTGTTCTCTTCAGAGACCACACATGGATCCACTAGTGTCATTGCATGCGTGTTCCTTTTACTAACAACAACTGGAGTCATTACATGTGTGTTCTTTTCACATACCACATATGGATCCACCAGTGTCATTGCATGTGTGCTCTTTTCACAATCCACCTATGGATCCACCAGTGTCATTGCATGTGTTATCTTTTCACATACCACAGATGGATCCACTAGTGTCATTGAAATGTGTGTTCTCTTCAGAGACCACACATGGATCCACCAGTGTCATTGCATGTGTATTCTTTTTACTAACAAGAACTAGAGTCATTGCATGTGTGTTCTTTTCACATACCACATATGGATCCACCAGTGCCATTGCATGTGTGCTCGTTTCACAATCCACGCGTGGATCCACTGGAGTCATTGCATGTGTGTTCTTGTTACTAACAACAACCAGAGTCATTTCATGTGTGTTCTTTTCACATACCACATATGGATCCACTAGTATCATTACATGTGTGTTCTTTTCACATACCACATATGGATCCACTAGTATCATTACATGTGTGTTCTTTTCACATACCACATATGGATCCAACAATGTCATTGAAATGTGTGTTCTCTTCAGACACCACACATGGATCCACCAGTGTCATTGCATGTGTGTTCTTTTTACTAACAACAACTAAAGTCATTGCATGTGTGTTCTTTTCACATACCACATATGGATCCACCAGTGTCATTGCGTGTGTGTTCTTTTCATAATCAACCTATGGATCCACCAGTGTCATTACATGTGTGATCTTTTTACTAAAAACAACCAGAGTCATTGCATGTGTGATCGCTTCAGAGACCGCACATGGATCCACCAGTATCATTGCATGTGTGTTCTTTTACTAACAACCAGAGTCATTGAAATGTGTGTTCTCTTCAGAGACCACACATGGATCCACCAGTGTCATTGCATGCGTGTTCCTTTTACTAACAACAACTGGAGTCATTGCATGTGTGTTCTTTTCACATACCACATATGGATCCACCAGTGTCATTGCATGTGTGCTCTTTTCACAATCCACCTATGGATCCACCAGTGTCATTGCATGTGTTATCTTTAAACACATACCACAGATGGATCCACTAGTGTCATTGAAATGTGTGTTCTCTTCAGAGACCACACATGGATCCACCAATGTCATTGCATGTGTGTTCTTCTTACTAACAACAGCTGGAGTCATTGCATGTGTGTTCTTTTGACATACCACATATGGATCCACCAGTGTCATTGCATGTGTGTTCTTTTCACAATCCACCTATGGATCCACCAGCGTCATTGCATGTGTGTTCTTTTGACATACCACATATGGATCCACCAGTGTCATTGAAATGTGTGTTCTCTTCAGAGACCACACATGGATCCACTAGTGTCATTGCATGTGTGTTCTATTTACTAACAACAACTGGGTCATTGCATGCGTGTTCTTTTCGCATACCACATATGGATCCACCAGTGTCATTGCATTTGTGCTCTTTTCATAATCCACCTATGGATCCACTAGTGTCATTGCATGTGTGATATTTTTACCAACAACAACCAGAGTCATTGCATGTGTGTTCTTTTCACATACCACATATGGATCCACCAGTGCCATTGCATGTGTGCTCGTTTCACAATCCACCTATGGATCCACCAGTGTCATTGCATGTGTGTTCTTTTTACTAACAATAACCAGAGTCATTGCATGTGTGTTCTTTTCACATACCACATATGGATCCACCAGTGTCAATACATGTGTTTTTTTTCACAATCCACCTATGGATCCACCAGTGTCATTGCATGTGTGCTCTTTTTACTAACAACAACTAGAGTCACTGAAATGTGTGTTCTCTTCAGAGACCACACATGCATCCACAATGTCATTGCTTGTGTGTTCTTTTCACAATCCACCTATGGATCGACCAGTGTCATTGCATGTGTGCTGTTTTACTAACAACAACCAGAGTCATTGCATGTGTGTTCTCTTCAGAGACCAGACATGGATCCACCGGTGTCATTGCATGTGTGTTATTTTTACTAACAACAACTAGAGTCATTGAAATGTGTGTTCTCTTTAGAGACCACACATGGATCCACCAGTGTCATTGAATTGTGTATTCTCTTCAGAGACCACACATGGATCCACCAGTGTCATTGCATGTGTGTTCTTTTTACTAACAAAACCTGGAGTCATTGCATGTGTGTTCTTTTCACATACCACATATGGATCCACCAGTGTCATTGCATGTGTGCTCTTTTCACAATCCACCTATGGATCCACCAGTGTCATTGCATGTGTGTTATTTTCACATACCACATATGGATCCACCAGTGTCATTGAAATGTGTGTTCTCTTCAGAGACCACACATGGATCCACTAGTGTCATTGCATGTGTGTTCTTTTTACTAACAACAACTAGAGCCATTGCATGTGTGTTCTTTTCACATACCACATATGGGTCTACCAGTGTCATTGCATGTGTGCTCTTTTCACAATCCACCTATGGATCCACCGGTGTCATTGCATGTGTGTTCTTTTTACTAACAACAACAAGAGTCATTGCATGTTTGTTCTTTTCACATACCACATATGGATCCACCAGCGTCATTGCATGTGTGCTCTTTTCACAATCCACGCGTGGATCCACTGGAGTCATTGCATGTGTGTTCTTTCTACTAACAACAGCCGGAGTCATTTCATGTGTGTTCTTTTCACATACCACATATGGATCCACCAGTGTTATTGTATGTGTGTTCTTTTCACAATCCACCTACGGATCCACCAGTGTCATTGCATGTGTGCTCTTTTTACTAACAACAACCAGAGTCATTGCATGTGTGTTCTCTTCAGAGACCACACATGGATCCACCGGTGTCATTGCATGTGTGTTCTTTTTACTAACAACAACCAGAGTCATTTCATGTGTGTTCTTTTCACATACCACATATGGATCCACCAGTGTCATTGCATGTGTTCTCTTTTCACAATCCACCTATGGATCCACTAGTGTCATTGCATGTGTGTTCTTTTTACCAAAAACAACCAGAGTCATTGCATGTGTGTTCATTTCACATACCACATATGGATCCACCAGTGTCATTGCATGTGTGCTCTTGTCACAATCCACCTATGGATGCACCAGTGTCATTGCATGTGTGTTCTTTTTACTAACAACAACCAGAGTCATCGCATGTGTGCTCTTTTCACATACCACATATGGATCCACCAGTGTCAATACATGTGTGTTCTTTTCACAATCCACCTATGGATCCACAAGTGTCATTGCTTGTGTACACTTTTTAATAACAACAACTAGAGTCATTGAAATGTGTGTTCTCTTCAGAGACCACACATGGATCCACAGTGTCATTGCATGTGTGTTCTTTTTACTAACGTCAACTAGAGTCATTTCATGTGTGTTCTTTTCACATACCACCTATGGATCCACCAGTGTCATTGCGTGTGTGTTCTTTTCACATACCACATATGGATCCTGAAGTGTCATTTCATGTGTGTTCTTTTCACATACCACACATGGATCCACCAGTGTCATGGCATGTGTGTTCTTTTTACTAACAACAACTGGAGTCATTGCATGTGTGTTCTTTTCACATACCACATATGGATCCACCAGTGTCATTGCATGTGTGCTCTTTTCACAATCCACCTATGGATCCACCAGTGTCATTGCATGTGTGTTCTCTTTAGAGACCACACATGGATCCACTGGTGTCCTTGCATGTGTGTTCTTTTTACTAACAACAACCAGAGTCATTTCATGTGTGTTCTTTTCACATACCACATATGGATCCACCAGTGTCATTGAAATGTGTGTTCTCTTCAGAGACCACACATGGATCCTACAGTGTCATTGCGTGTGTGTTCTTTTTACTAACAACAACCAGAGTCATTGAATTGGTGTTCTCTTCAGATACCACACATGGATCCACCAGTGTCATTGCATGGGTGTTCTTTTTACTAACAACAACAAGAGTCATTGAAATGTGTGATCTTTTCACATACCACACATGGATCCACCAGTGTCATTGCATGTGTGTTCTTTTTACTAACAACAACTAGAGTCATTGCATGTGTGTTCTTTTCACATACCACATATGGATCCACCAGTGTCATTGCATGTGTGTTCTTTTCATAATCCACCTATGGATCCACCAGTGTCATTACATTTGTGCTCTTTTTACTAACAACAAACAGAGTCACTGCATGTGTGATCGCTTTAGAGACCGCACATGGATCCACCAGTATCATTGCATGTGTGTTCTTTTACTAACAACCAGAGTCATTGAAATGTGTGTTCTCTTCAGAGACCACACATGGATCCACCAGTGTCATTGCATGTGTGCTCTTTTTACTAACAACAACTGGAGTCATTGCATGTGTGTTCTTTTCACATACCACATATGGATCCACCAGTGTCATTGCATGTGTGCTCTTTTCACAATCCACCTATGGATCCACCAGTGTCATTGCATGTGTGTTCTTTTCACATACCACAGATGGATCCACTAGTGTCATTGAAATGTGTGTTCTCTTCAGAGACCACACATGGATCCACCAATGTCATTGCATGTGTGTTCTTCTTACTAACAACAACTGGAGTCATTGCATGTGTGTTCTTTTCACATACCACATATGGATCCACCAGTGTCATTGCATGTGTGTTCTTTTCACAATCCACCTAAGGATCCACCAGCGTCATTGCATGTGTGTTCTTTTCACATACCACATATGGATCCACCAGTGTCATTGAAATGTGTGTTCTCTTTAGAGACCACACATGGATCCACTAGTGTCATTGCATGTCTGTTCTTTTTACTAACAACAACTGGAGTCATTGCATGCGTGTTCTTTTCACATACCACATATGGATCCACCAGTGTCATTGCATGTGTGCTCTTTTCACAATCCACCTATGGATCTACTAGTGTCATTGCATGTGTGTTATTTTTACCAACAACAACCAGAGTCATTGCATGTATGTTCTTTTCACATACCACATATGGATCCAACAGTGCCATTGCATGTGTGCTCGTTTCACAATCCACCTATGGATCCACCAGTGTCATTGCATGTGTGTTCTTTTTACTAAAAACAACCAGAGTCATTGCATGTGTGTTCTTTTCACATACCACATATGGATCCACCAGTGTCAATACATGTGTGTTCTTTTCACAATCCACCTATGGATCCACCAGTGTCATTGCATGTGTGCTCTTTTTACTAACAATAACCAGAGTCATTGAAATGTGTGTTCTCTTCAGCGACCACACATGCATCCACAATGTCATTGCTTGTGTGTTCGTTTCACAATCCACCTATGGATCGACCAGTGTCATTGCATGTGTGCTGTTTTACTAACAACAACCAGAGTCATTGCATGTGTGTTCTCTTCAGAGACCACACATGGATCCACCGGTGTCATTGCATGTGTGTTATTTTTTCTAACAACAACTAGAGTCATTGAAATGTGTGTTCTCTTTAGAGACCACACATGGATCCACCAGTCTCATTGAAATGTGTGTTCTCTTTAGAGACCACACAGGGATCCACCAGTGTCATTGCATGTGTGTTCTTTTTACTAACAACAACTGGAGTCATTGCATGCGTGTTCTTTTCACATACCACATATGGATCCACCAGTGTCATTGCATGTGTGCACTTTTCACAATCCACGCGTGGATCCACTAGAGTCATTGCATGTGTGTTCTTTTTACTAACAACAACCAGAGTCATTTCATGTGTGTGCTTTTCACATACCACATATGGATCCACTAGTATCATTACATGTGTGTTCTTTTCACATACCACATATGGATCCAACAATGTCAGTGAAATGTGTGTTCTCTTCAGAGACCACACATGGATCCACCAGTGTCATTGCATGTGTGTTCTTTTTACTAACAACAACTAGAGTCATTGCATGTGTGTTCTTTTCACATACCACATATGGATCCACCAGTGTCATTGCATGTGTGTTCTTTTCATAATCAACCTATGGATCCACCAGTGTCATTACATGTGTGCTCTTTTTACTAAAAACAACCAGAGTCATTGCATGTGTGATCGCTTCAGAGACCCCACATGGATCCACCAGTATCATTGCATGTGTGTTCTTTTACTAACAACCAGAGTCATTGAAATGTGTGTTCTCTTCAGAGACCACACATGGATCCACCAGTGTCATTGCATGCGTGTTCCTTTTACTAACAACAACTGGAGTCATTACATGTGTGTTCTTTTCACATACCACATATGGATCCACCAGTGTCATTGCATGTGTGCTCTTTTCACAATCCACCTATGGATCCACCAGTGTCATTGCATGTGTTATCTTTTCACATACCACAGATGGATCCACTAGTGTCATTGAAATGTGTGTTCTCTTCAGAGACCACACATGGATCCACCAATGTCATTGCATGTGTGTTCTTCTTACTAACAACAGCTGGAGTCATTGCATGTGTGTTCTTTTCACATACCACATATGGATCCACCAGTGTCATTGCATGTGTGTTCTTTTAACAATCCACCTATGGATCCACCAGCGTCATTGCATGTGTGTTCTTTTCACATACCACATATGGATCCACCAGTGTCATTGAAATGTGTGTTCTCTTCAGAGACCACACATGGATCCACTAGTGTCATTGCATGTGTGTTCTATTTACTAACAACAACTGGGTCATTGCATGCCTGTTCTTTTTGCATACCACATATGGATCCACCAGTGTCATTGCATTTGTGCTCTTTTCACAATCCACCTATGGATCCACTAGTGTCATTGCATGTGTGTTATTTTTACCAACAACAACCAGAGTCATTGCATGTGTGTTCTTTTCACATACCACATATGGATCCACCAGTGCCATTGCATGTGTGCTCGTTTCACAATCCACCTATGGATCCACCAGTGTCATTGCATGTGTGTTCTTTTTACTAACAATAACCAGAGTCATTGCATGTGTGTTCTTTTCACATACCACATATGGATCCACCAGTGTCAATACATGTGTTTTTTTTTCACAATCCACCTATGGATCCACCAGTGTCATTGCATGTGTGCTCTTTTTACTAACAACAACTAGAGTCATTGAAATGTGTGTTCTCTTCAGAGACCACACATGCATCCACAATGTCATTGCTTGTATGTTCTTTTCACAATCCACCTATGGATCGACCAGTGTCATTGCATGTGTGCTGTTTTACTAACAACAACCAGAGTCATTGCATGTGTATTCTCTTCAGAGACCACACATGGATCCACCGGTGTCATTGCATGTGTGTTATTTTTACTAACAACAACTAGAGTCATTGAAATGTGTGTTCTCTTTAGAGACCACACATGGATCCACCAGTGTCATTGAAATGTGTGTTCTCTTCAGAGACCACACATGGATCCACCAGTGTCATTGCATGTGTGTTCTTTTTACTAACAAAACCTGGAGTCATTGCATGTGTGTTCTTTTCACATACCACATATGGATCCACCAGTGTCATTGCATGTGTGCTCTTTTCACAATCCACCTATGGATCCACCAGTGTCATTGCATGTGTGTTATTTTCACATACCACATATGGATCCACCAGTGTCATTGAAATGTGTGTTCTCTTCAGAGACCACACATGGATCCACTAGTGTCATTGCATGTGTGTTCTTTTTACTAACAACAACTAGAGCCATTGCATGTGTGTTCTTTTCACATACCACATATGGGTCTACCAGTGTCATTGCATGTGTGCTCTTTTCACAATCCACCTATGGATCCACCGGTGTCATTGCATGTGTGTTCTTTTTACTAACAACAACAAGAGTCATTGCATGTGTGTTCTTTTCACATACCACATATGGATCCACCAGCGTCATTGCATGTGTGCTCTTTTCACAATCCACGCGTGGATCCACTGGAGTCATTGCATGTGTGTTCTTTCTACTAACAACAGCCGGAGTCATTTCATGTGTGTTATTTTCACATACCACATATGGATCCACCAGTGTTATTGTATGTGTGTTCTTTTCACAATCCACCTACGGATCCACCAGTGTCATTGCATGTGTGCTCTTTTTACTAACAACAACCAGAGTCATTGCATGTGTGTTCTCTTTAGAGACCACACATGGATCCACCGGTGTCATTGCATGTGTGTTCTTTTTACTAACAACAACCAGAGTCATTTCATGTGTGTTCTTTTCACATACCACATATGGATCCACCAGTGTCATTGCATGTGTTCTCTTTTCACAATCCACCTATGGATCCACTAGTGTCATTGCATGTGTGTTCTTTTTACCAAAAACAACCAGAGTCATTGCATGTGTGTTCATTTCACATACCACATATGGATCCACCAGTGTCATTGCATGTGTGCTCTTGTCACAATCCACCTATGGATGCACCAGTGTCATTGCATGTGTGTTCTTTTTACTAACAACAACCAGAGTCATCGCATGTGTGCTCTTTTCACATACCACATATGGATCCACCAGTGTCAATACATGTGTGTTCTTTTCACAATCCACCTATGCATCCACAAGTGTCATTGCTTGTGTGCACTTTTTAATAACAACAACTAGAGTCATTGAAATGTGTGTTCTCTTCAGAGACCACACATGGATCCACAGTGTCATTGCATGTGTGTTCTTTTTACTAACGTCAACTAGAGTCATTTCATGTGTGTTCTTTTCACATACCACCTATGGATCCACCAGTGTCATTGCGTGTGTGTTCTTTTCACATACCACATATGGATCCTGAAGTGTCATTTCATGTGTGTTCTTTTCACATACCACACATGGATCCACCAGTGTCATGGCATGTGTGTTCTTTTTACTAACAACAACTGGAGTCATTGCATGTGTGTTCATTTCACATACCACATATGGATCCACCAGTGTCATTGCATGTGTGCTCTTTTCACAATCCACCTATGGATCCACCAGTGTCATTGCATGTGTGTTATTTTCACATACCACATATGGATCCACCAGTGTCATTGAAATGTGTGTTCTCTTCAGAGACCACACATGGATCCACTAGTGTCATTGCATGTGTGTTCTTTTTACTAACAACAACTGGAGTCATTGCATGTGTGTTCTTTTCACATACCACAGATGGGTCCACCAGTGTCATTGCATGTGTGCTCTTTTCACAATCCACCTATGGATCCACCAGTGTCATTGCATGTGTGTTCTTTTTACTAACAACAACCAGAGTCATTGCATGTGTGTTCTTTTTACTAACAACAACCAGAGTCATTGCATGTGTGTTCTTTTCACATACCACATATGGGTCCACCAGTGTCATTGCATGTGTGCTCTTTTCACAATGCACCTATGGATCCACTAGTGTCATTGCATGTGTGTTCTTTTTACTATCAGCAACCAGAGTCATTACATGTGCGTTCTTTTCACATACCACATATGGATCCACCAGTATCATTGCATGTGTGCTCTTTTCACAATCCACCCGTGGATCCTCTAGAGTCATTGCATGTGTGTTCTTTTTACTAACAAGAACCGGAGTCATTTCATGTGTGTTCTTTTCACATACCACATATGGATCCACCAGTGTCATTGTATGTGTGTTCTTTTCACAATCCACCTATGGATCCACCAGTGTCATTGCATGTGTGCTCTTTATACTAAAAACAACCAGAGTCATTGCATGTGTGTTCTCTTTAGAGACCACACATGGATCCACTGGTGTCCTTGCATGTGTGTTCTTTTTACTAACAACAACCAGAGTCATTTCATGTGTGTTCTTTTCACATACCACATATGGATCCACCAGTGTCATTGAAATGTGTGTTCTCTTCAGAGACCACACATGGATCCTACAGTGTCATTGCGTGTGTGTTCTTTTTACTAACAACAACCAGAGTCATTGAATTGGTGTTCTCTTCAGATACCACACATGGATCCACCAGTGTCATTGCATGGGTGTTCTTTTTACTAACAACAACAAGAGTCATTGAAATGTGTGATCTTTTCACATACCACACATGGATCCACCAGTGTCATTGCATGTGTGTTCTTTTTACTAACAACAACTAGAGTCATTGCATGTGTGTTCTTTTCACATACCACATATGGATCCACCAGTGTCATTGCATGTGTGTTCTTTTCATAATCCACCTATGGATCCACCAGTGTCATTGCATGTGTGCTCTTTTTACTAACAACAAACAGAGTCACTGCATGTGTGATCGCTTTAGAGACCGCACATGGATCCACCAGTATCATTGCATGTGTGTTCTTTTACTAACAACCAGAGTCATTGAAATGTGTGTTCTCTTCAGAGACCACACATGGATCCACCAGTGTCATTGCATGTGTGTTCTTTTTACTAACAACAACTGGAGTCATTGCATGTGTGTTCTTTTCACATACCACATATGGATCCACCAGTGTCATTGCATGTGTGCTCTTTTCACAATCCACCTATGGATCCACCAGTGTCATTGCATGTGTGTTCTTTTCACATACCACAGATGGATCCACTAGTGTCATTGAAATGTGTGTTCTCTTCAGAGACCACACATGGATCCACCAATGTCATTGCATGTGTGTTCTTCTTACTAACAACAACTGGAGTCATTGCATGTGTGTTCTTTTCACATACCACATATGGATCCACCAGTGTCATTGCATGTGTGTTCTTTTCACAATCCACCTAAGGATCCACCAGCGTCATTGCATGTGTGTTCTTTTCACATACCACATATGGATCCACCAGTGTCATTGAAATGTGTGTTCTCTTTAGAGACCACACATGGATCCACTAGTGTCATTGCATGTCTGTTATTTTTACTAACAACAACTGGAGTCATTGCATGCGTGTTCTTTTCACATACCACATATGGATCCACCAGTGTCATTGCATGTGTGCTCTTTTCACAATCCACCTATGGATCTACTAGTGTCATTGCATGTGTGTTATTTTTACCAACAACAACCAGAGTCATTGCATGTATGTTCTTTTCACATACCACATATGGATCCACCAGTGCCATTGCATGTGTGCTCGTTTCACAATCCACCTATGGATCCACCAGTGTCATTGCATGTGTGTTCTTTTTACTAAAAACAACCAGAGTCATTGCATGTGTGTTCTTTTCACATACCACATATGGATCCACCAGTGTCAATACATGTGTGTTCTTTTCACAATCCACCTATGGATCCACCAGTGTCATTGCATGTGTGCTCTTTTTACTAACAATAACCAGAGTCATTGAAATGTGTGTTCTCTTCAGCGACCACACATGCATCCACAATGTCATTGCTTGTGTGTTCGTTTCACAATCCACCTATGGATCGACCAGTGTCATTGCATGTGTGCTGTTTTACTAACAACAACCAGAGTCATTGCATGTGTGTTCTCTTCAGAGACCACACATGGATCCACCGGTGTCATTGCATGTGTGTTATTTTTTCTAACAACAACTAGAGTCATTGAAATGTGTGTTCTCTTTAGAGACCACACATGGATCCACCAGTGTCATTGAAATGTGTGTTCTCTTTAGAGACCACACAGGGATCCACCAGTGTCATTGCATGTGTGTTCTTTTTACTAACAACAACTGGAGTCATTGCATGCGTGTTCTTTTCACATACCACATATGGATCCACCAGTGTCATTGCATGTGTGCACTTTTCACAATCCACGCGTGGATCCACTAGAGTCATTGCATGTGTGTTCTTTTTACTAACAACAACCAGAGTCATTTCATGTGTGTGCTTTTCACATACCACATATGGATCCACTAGTATCATTACATGTGTGTTCTTTTCACATACCACATATGGATCCAACAATGTCAGTGAAATGTGTGTTCTCTTCAGAGACCACACATGGATCCACCAGTGTCATTGCATGTGTGTTCTTTTTACTAACAACAACTAGAGTCATTGCATGTGTGTTCTTTTCACATACCACATATGGATCCACCAGTGTCATTGCATGTGTGTTCTTTTCATAATCAACCTATGGATCCACCAGTGTCATTACATGTGTGCTCTTTTTACTAAAAACAACCAGAGTCATTGCATGTGTGATCGCTTCAGAGACCCCACATGGATCCACCAGTATCATTGCATGTGTGTTCTTTTACTAACAACCAGAGTCATTGAAATGTGTGTTCTCTTCAGAGACCACACATGGATCCACCAGTGTCATTGCATGCGTGTTCCTTTTACTAACAACAACTGGAGTCATTACATGTGTGTTCTTTTCACATACCACATATGGATCCACCAGTGTCATTGCATGTGTGCTCTTTTCACAATCCACCTATGGATCCACCAGTGTCATTGCATGTGTTATCTTTTCACATACCACAGATGGATCCACTAGTGTCATTGAAATGTGTGTTCTCTTCAGAGACCACACATGGATCCACCAATGTCATTGCATGTGTGTTCTTCTTACTAACAACAGCTGGAGTCATTGCATGTGTGTTCTTTTCACATACCACATATGGATCCACCAGTGTCATTGCATGTGTGTTCTTTTAACAATCCACCTATGGATCCACCAGCGTCATTGCATGTGTGTTCTTTTCACATACCACATATGGATCCACCAGTGTCATTGAAATGTGTGTTCTCTTCAGAGACCACACATGGATCCACTAGTGTCATTGCATGTGTGTTCTATTTACTAACAACAACTGGGTCATTGCATGCCTGTTCTTTTTGCATACCACATATGGATCCACCAGTGTCATTGCATTTGTGCTCTTTCCACAATCCACCTATGGATCCACTAGTGTCATTGCATGTGTGTTATTTTTACCAACAACAACCAGAGTCATTGCATGTGTGTTCTTTTCACATACCACATATGGATCCACCAGTGCCATTGCATGTGTGCTCGTTTCACAATCCACCTATGGATCCACCAGTGTCATTGCATGTGTGTTCTTTTTACTAACAATAACCAGAGTCATTGCATGTGTGTTCTTTTCACATACCACATATGGATCCACCAGTGTCAATACATGTGTTTTTTTTTCACAATCCACCTATGGATCCACCAGTGTCATTGCATGTGTGCTCTTTTTACTAACAACAACTAGAGTCATTGAAATGTGTGTTCTCTTCAGAGACCACACATGCATCCACAATGTCATTGCTTGTATGTTCTTTTCACAATCCACCTATGGATCGACCAGTGTCATTGCATGTGTGCTGTTTTACTAACAACAACCAGAGTCATTGCATGTGTATTCTCTTCAGAGACCACACATGGATCCACCGGTGTCATTGCATGTGTGTTATTTTTACTAACAACAACTAGAGTCATTGAAATGTGTGTTCTCTTTAGAGACCACACATGGATCCACCAGTGTCATTGAAATGTGTGTTCTCTTCAGAGACCACACATGGATCCACCAGTGTCATTGCATGTGTGTTCTTTTTACTAACAAAACCTGGAGTCATTGCATGTGTGTTCTTTTCACATACCACATATGGATCCACCAGTGTCATTGCATGTGTGCTCTTTTCACAATCCACCTATGGATCCACCAGTGTCATTGCATGTGTGTTATTTTCACATACCACATATGGATCCACCAGTGTCATTGAAATGTGTGTTCTCTTCAGAGACCACACATGGATCCACTAGTGTCATTGCATGTGTGTTCTTTTTACTAACAACAACTAGAGCCATTGCATGTGTGTTCTTTTCACATACCACATATGGGTCTACCAGTGTCATTGCATGTGTGCTCTTTTCACAATCCACCTATGGATCCACCGGTGTCATTGCATGTGTGTTCTTTTTACTAACAACAACAAGAGTCATTGCATGTGTGTTCTTTTCACATACCACATATGGATCCACCAGCGTCATTGCATGTGTGCTCTTTTCACAATCCACGCGTGGATCCACTGGAGTCATTGCATGTGTGTTCTTTCTACTAACAACAGCCGGAGTCATTTCATGTGTGTTATTTTCACATACCACATATGGATCCACCAGTGTTATTGTATGTGTGTTCTTTTCACAATCCACCTACGGATCCACCAGTGTCATTGCATGTGTGCTCTTTTTACTAACAACAACCAGAGTCATTGCATGTGTGTTCTCTTTAGAGACCACACATGGATCCACCGGTGTCATTGCATGTGTGTTCTTTTTACTAACAACAACCAGAGTCATTTCATGTGTGTTCTTTTCACATACCACATATGGATCCACCAGTGTCATTGCATGTGTTCTCTTTTCACAATCCACCTATGGATCCACTAGTGTCATTGCATGTGTGTTCTTTTTACCAAAAACAACCAGAGTCATTGCATGTGTGTTCATTTCACATACCACATATGGATCCACCAGTGTCATTGCATGTGTGCTCTTGTCACAATCCACCTATGGATGCACCAGTGTCATTGCATGTGTGTTCTTTTTACTAACAACAACCAGAGTCATCGCATGTGTGCTCTTTTCACATACCACATATGGATCCACCAGTGTCAATACATGTGTGTTCTTTTCACAATCCACCTATGCATCCACAAGTGTCATTGCTTGTGTGCACTTTTTAATAACAACAACTAGAGTCATTGAAATGTGTGTTCTCTTCAGAGACCACACATGGATCCACAGTGTCATTGCATGTGTGTTCTTTTTACTAACGTCAACTAGAGTCATTTCATGTGTGTTCTTTTCACATACCACCTATGGATCCACCAGTGTCATTGCGTGTGTGTTCTTTTCACATACCACATATGGATCCTGAAGTGTCATTTCATGTGTGTTCTTTTCACATACCACACATGGATCCACCAGTGTCATGGCATGTGTGTTCTTTTTACTAACAACAACTGGAGTCATTGCATGTGTGTTCATTTCACATACCACATATGGATCCACCAGTGTCATTGCATGTGTGCTCTTTTCACAATCCACCTATGGATCCACCAGTGTCATTGCATGTGTGTTATTTTCACATACCACATATGGATCCACCAGTGTCATTGAAATGTGTGTTCTCTTCAGAGACCACACATGGATCCACTAGTGTCATTGCATGTGTGTTCTTTTTACTAACAACAACTGGAGTCATTGCATGTGTGTTCTTTTCACATACCACAGATGGGTCCACCAGTGTCATTGCATGTGTGCTCTTTTCACAATCCACCTATGGATCCACCAGTGTCATTGCATGTGTGTTCTTTTTACTAACAACAACCAGAGTCATTGCATGTGTGTTCTTTTTACTAACAACAACCAGAGTCATTGCATGTGTGTTCTTTTCACATACCACATATGGGTCCACCAGTGTCATTGCATGTGTGCTCTTTTCACAATGCACCTATGGATCCACTAGTGTCATTGCATGTGTGTTCTTTTTACTATCAGCAACCAGAGTCATTACATGTGCGTTCTTTTCACATACCACATATGGATCCACCAGTATCATTGCATGTGTGCTCTTTTCACAATCCACCCGTGGATCCTCTAGAGTCATTGCATGTGTGTTCTTTTTACTAACAAGAACCGGAGTCATTTCATGTGTGTTCTTTTCACATACCACATATGGATCCACCAGTGTCATTGTATGTGTGTTCTTTTCACAATCCACCTATGGATCCACCAGTGTCATTGCATGTGTGCTCTTTATACTAAAAACAACCAGAGTCATTGCATGTGTGTTCTCTTTAGAGACCACACATGGATCCACTGGTGTCCTTGCATGTGTGTTCTTTTTACTAACAACAACCAGAGTCATTTCATGTGTGTTCTTTTCACATACCACATATGGATCCACCAGTGTCATTGAAATGTGTGTTCTCTTCAGAGACCACACATGGATCCTACAGTGTCATTGCGTGTGTGTTCTTTTTACTAACAACAACCAGAGTCATTGAATTGGTGTTCTCTTCAGATACCACACATGGATCCACCAGTGTCATTGCATGGGTGTTCTTTTTACTAACAACAACAAGAGTCATTGAAATGTGTGATCTTTTCACATACCACACATGGATCCACCAGTGTCATTGCATGTGTGTTCTTTTTACTAACAACAACTAGAGTCATTGCATGTGTGTTCTTTTCACATACCACATATGGATCCACCAGTGTCATTGCATGTGTGTTCTTTTCATAATCCACCTATGGATCCACCAGTGTCATTGCATGTGTGCTCTTTTTACTAACAACAAACAGAGTCACTGCATGTGTGATCGCTTTAGAGACCGCACATGGATCCACCAGTATCATTGCATGTGTGTTCTTTTACTAACAACCAGAGTCATTGAAATGTGTGTTCTCTTCAGAGACCACACATGGATCCACCAGTGTCATTGCATGTGTGTTCTTTTTACTAACAACAACTGGAGTCATTGCATGTGTGTTCTTTTCACATACCACATATGGATCCACCAGTGTCATTGCATGTGTGCTCTTTTCACAATCCACCTATGGATCCACCAGTGTCATTGCATGTGTGTTCTTTTCACATACCACAGATGGATCCACTAGTGTCATTGAAATGTGTGTTCTCTTCAGAGACCACACATGGATCCACCAATGTCATTGCATGTGTGTTCTTCTTACTAACAACAACTGGAGTCATTGCATGTGTGTTCTTTTCACATACCACATATGGATCCACCAGTGTCATTGCATGTGTGTTCTTTTCACAATCCACCTAAGGATCCACCAGCGTCATTGCATGTGTGTTCTTTTCACATACCACATATGGATCCACCAGTGTCATTGAAATGTGTGTTCTCTTTAGAGACCACACATGGATCCACTAGTGTCATTGCATGTCTGTTATTTTTACTAACAACAACTGGAGTCATTGCATGCGTGTTCTTTTCACATACCACATATGGATCCACCAGTGTCATTGCATGTGTGCTCTTTTCAGAATCCACCTATGGATCTACTAGTGTCATTGCATGTGTGTTATTTTTACCAACAACAACCAGAGTCATTGCATGTATGTTCTTTTCACATACCACATATGGATCCACCAGTGCCATTGCATGTGTGCTCGTTTCACAATCCACCTATGGATCCACCAGTGTCATTGCATGTGTGTTCTTTTTACTAACAACAACCAGAGTCATTGCATGTGTGTTCTTTTCACATACCACATATGGATCCACCAGTGTCAATAGATGTGTTTTTTTTCACAATCCACCTATGGATCCACCAGTGTCATTGCATGTGTGCTCTTTTTAATAACAACAACTAGAGTCATTTAAATGTGTGTTCTCTTCAGAGACCACACATGCATCCACAATGTCATTGCTTGTGTGTTCTTTTCACAATCCACCTATGGATCGACCAGTGTCATTGCATGTGTGCTGTTTTACTAACAACAACCAGTCATTGCATGTGTGTTCTCTTCAGAGACCACACATGGATCCACCGGTGTTATTGCATGTGTGTTATTTTTACTAACAACAACTAGAGTCATTGAAATGTGTGTTCTCTTTAGAGACCACACATGGATCCACCAGTGTCATTGAAATGTGTGTTCTCTTCAGAGACCACACATGGATCCACCAGTGTCATTACATGTGTGTTCTTTTTACTAACAACAACTGGAGTCATTGCATGTGTGTTCTTTTCACATACCACATATGGATCCACCAGTGTCATTGCATGTGTGCTCTTTTCACAATCCACCTATGGATCCACCAGTGTCATTGCATGTGTGTTATTTTCACATACCACATATGGATCCACCAGTGTCATTGAAATGTGTGTTCTCTTTAGAGACCACACATGGATCCACCAGTGTCATTGCATGTGTGTTCTTTTTACTAACAACAACTGGAGCCGTTGCATGAGTGTTCTTTTCACATACCACATATGGGTCTACCAGTGTCATTGCATGTGTGCTCTTTTCACAATCCACCTATGGATCCACCGGTGTCATTGCATGTGTGTTCTTTTTACTAACAACAACAAGAGTCATTGCATGTCTGTTCTTTTCACATACCACATATGGATCCACCAGCGTCATTGCAAGTGTGCTCTTTTCACAATCCACGCGTGGATCCACTGGAGTCATTGCATGTGTGTTCTTTCTACTAACAACAACCGGAGTCATTTCATGTGTGTTCTTTTCACATACCACATATGGATCCACCAGTGTTATTGTATGTGTGTTCTTTTCACAATCCACCTACGGATCCACCAGTGTCATTGCATGTGTGCTCTTTTTACTAACAACAACCAGAGTCATTGCATGTGTGTTCTCTTCAGAGACCACCACATGGATCCACCGGTGTCATTGCATGTGTGTTCTTTTTACTAACAACAACTAGAGTCATTTCATGTGTGTTCTTTTCACATACCACATATGGATCCACCAGTGTCATTGCATGTGTGCTCTTTTTACAATCCACCTATGGATCCACTAGTGTCATTGCATGTGTGTTCTTTGTACCAAAAACAACCAGAGTCATTGCATGTGTGTTCATTTCACATACCACATATGGATCCACCAGTGTCATTGCATGTGTGCTCTTGTCACAATCCACCTATGGATGCACCAGTGTCATTGCATGTGTGTTCTTTTTACTAACAACAACCAGAGTCATTGCATGTGTGTTATTTTCACATACCACATATGGATCCACCAGTGTCAATACATGTGTGTTCTTTTCACAATCCACCTATGGATCCACAAGTGTCATTGCTTGTGTGATCTTTTTAATAACAACAACTAGAGTCATTGAAATGTGTGTTCTCTTCAGAGACCACACATGGATCCACAGTGTCATTGCATGTGTGTTCTTTTTACTAACGTCAACTAGAGTCATTTCATGTGTGTTCTTTTCACATACCACATATGGATCCACCAGTGTCATTGCATGTGTGTTCTTTTTACTAACAACAACTGGAGTCATTTCATGTGTGTTCTTTTCACATACCACACATCGATCCACCAGTGTCATGGCATGTGTGTTCTTTTTACTAACAACAACTGGAGTCATTGCATGTGTGTTCGTTTCACATACCACATATGGGTCCACCAGTGTCATTGCCTGTGTGCTCTTTTCACAAGCCACCTATGGATCCACCAGTGTCATTGCATGTGTGTTCTTTTTACTATCAACAACCAGAGTCATTACATGTGCGTTCTTTTCACATACCACATATGGATCCACCAGTTTCATTACATGTGTGCTCTTTTCACAATCCACCCGTGGATCCTCTAGAGTCATTGCATGTGTGTTCTTTTTACTAACAACAACCGGAGTCATTTCATTTGTGTTCTTTTCACATACCACATATGGATCCACCAGTGTCATTGTATGTGTGTTCTTTTCACAATCCACCTATGGATCCACCAGTGTCATTGCATGTGTGCTCTTTTTACTAACAACAACCAGAGTCATTGCATGTGTGTTCTCTTTAGAGACCACACATGGATCCACTGGTGTCATTGCATGTGTGTTCTTTTTACTAACAACAACCAGAGTCATTTCATGTGTGTTCTTTTCACATACCACATATGGATCCACCAGTGTCATTGAAATGTGTGTTCTCTTCAGAGACCACACATGGATCCAACAGTGTCATTGCGTGTGTGTTCTTTTTACTAACAACAACCAGAGTCATTGAATTGGTGTTCTCTTCAGATACCACACATGGAATCACTAGTGTCATTGCATGGGTGTTCTTTTTACTAACAACAACAAGAGTCATTGAAATGTGTGATCTTTTCACATACCACACATGGATCCACCAGTGTCATTGCATGTGTGTTCTTTTTACTAACAACAACTAGAGTCATTGCATGTGTGTTCTTTTCACATACCACATATGGATCCACCAGTGTCATTGCATGTGTGTTCTTTTCATAATCCACCTATGGATCCACCAGTGTCATTGCATGTGTGCTCTTTTTACTAACAACAAACAGAGTCATTGCATGTGTGATCGCTTAAGAGACCGCACATGGATCCACCAGTATCATTGCATGTGTGTTCTTTTACTAACAACCAGAGTCATTGAAATGTGTGTTCTCTTCAGATACCACACATGGATCCACCAGTGTCATTGCATGTGTGTTCTTTTTACTAACAACAACTGGAGTCATTGCATGTGTGTTCTTTTCACATACCACATATGGATCCACCAGTGTCATTGCATGTGTGCTCTTTTCACAATCCACCTATGGATCCACCAGTGTCATTGCATGTGTGTTCTTTTCACATACCACAGATGGATCCACTAGTGTCATTGAAATGTGTGTTCTCTTCAGAGACCACACATGGATCCACCAATGTCATTGCATGTGTGTTCTTCTTACTAACAACAACTAGAGTCGTTGCATGTGTGTTCTTTTCACATACCACATATGGATCCACCAGTGTCATTGCATGTGTGTTCTTTTCACAATCCACCTAAGGATCCACCAGCGTCATTGCATGTGTGTTCTTTTCACATACCACATATGGATCCACCAGTGTCATTGAAATGTGTGTTCTCTTCAGAGACCACACATGGATCCACTAGTGTCATTGCATGTCTGTTCTTTTTACTAACAACAACTGGAGTCATTGCATGCATGTTCTTGTCACATACCACATATGGATCCACCAGTGTCATTGCATGTGTGCTCTTTTCACAATCCACCTATGGATCCACTAGTGTCATTGCATGTGTGTTATTTTTACCAACAACAACCAGAGTCATTGCATGTGTGTTCTTTTCACATACCACATATGGATCCACTAGTGCCATTGCATGTGTGCTCGTTTCACAATCCACCTATGGATCCACCAGTGTCATTGCATGTGTGTTCTTATTACTAACAACAACCAGAGTCATTGCATGTGTGTTCTTTTCACATACCACATATGGATCCACCAGTGTCAATACATGTGTGTTCTTTTCACAATCCACCTATGGATCCACCAGTGTCATTGCATGTGTGCTCTTTTTACTAACAACAACCAGAGTCATTGAAATGTGTGTTCTCTTCAGCGACCACACATGCATCCACAATGTCATTGCTTGTGTGTTTGTTTCACAATCCACCTATGGATCGACCAGTGTCATTGCATGTGTGCTGTTTTACTAACAACAACCAGAGTCATTGCATGTGTGTTCTCTTCAGAGACCACACATGGATCCACCGGTGTCATTGCATGTGTGTTATTTTTACTAACAACAACTAGAGTCATTGAAATGTGTGTTCTCTTTACAGACCACACATGGATCCACCAGTGTCATTGAAATGTGTGTTCTCTTCAGAGACCACACAGGGATCCACCAGTGTCATTGCATGTGTGTTCTTTTTACTAACAACAACTGGAGTCATTGCATGTGTGTTCTTTTCACATACCACATATGGATCCACCAGTGTCATTGCATGTGTGCTCTTTTCACAATCCACGCGTGGATCCACTGGAGTCATTGCATGTGTGTTCTTTTTACTAACAACAACCAGAGTCATTTCATGTGTGTTCTTTTCACATACCACATATGGATCCACTAGTATCATTACATGTGTGTTCTTTTCACATACCACATATGGATCCAACAATGTCATTGAAATGTGTGTTCTCTTCAGAGACCACACATGGATCCACCAGTGTCATTGCATGTGTGTTCTTTTTACTAACAACAACTAGAGTCATTGCATGTGTGTTCTTTTCACATACCACATATGGATCCACCAGTGTCATTGCATGTGTGTTCTTTTCATAATCAACCTATGGATCCACCAGTGTCATTACATGTGTGCTCTTTTTACTAAAAACAACCAGAGTCATTGCATGTGTGATCGCTTCAGAGACCGCACATGGATCCACCAGTATCATTGCATGTGTGTTCTTTTACTAACAACCAGAGTCATTGAAATGTGTGTTCTCTTCAGAGAACACACATGGATCCACCAGTGTCATTGCATGTGTGTTCCTTTTACTAACAACAACTGGAGTCATTGCATGTGTGTTCTTTTCACATACCACATATGGATCCACCAGTGTCATTGCATGTGTGCTCTTTTCACAATCCACGCGTGGATCCACTGGAGTCATTGCATGTGTGTTCTTTTTACTAACAACAACCAGAGTCATTTCATGTGTGTTCTTTTCACATACCACATATGGATCCACTAGTATCATTACATGTGTGTTCTTTTCACATACCACATATGGATCCAACAATGTCATTGAAATGTGTGTTCTCTTCAGAGACCACACATGGATCCACCAGTGTCATTGCATGTGTGTTCTTTTTACTAACAACAACTAGAGTCATTGCATGTGTGTTCTTTTCACATACCACATATGGATCCACCAGTGTCATTGCATGTGTGTTCTTTTCATAATCAACCTATGGATCCACCAGTGTCATTACATGTGTGCTCTTTTTACTAAAAACAACCAGAGTCATTGCATGTGTGATCGCTTCAGAGACCGCACATGGATCCACCAGTATCATTGCATGTGTGTTCTTTTACTAACAACCAGAGTCATTGAAATGTGTGTTCTCTTCAGAGAACACACATGGATCCACCAGTGTCATTGCATGTGTGTTCCTTTTACTAACAACAACTGGAGTCATTGCATGTGTGTTCTTTTCACATACCACATATGGATCCACCAGTGTCATTGCATGTGTGCTCTTTAAACAATCCACCTATGGATCCACCAGTGTCATTGCATGTGTTATCTTTTCACATACCACAGATGGATCCACTAGTGTCGTTGAAATGTGTGTTCTCTTCAGAGACCACACATGGATCCACCAATGTCATTGCATGTGTGTTCTTCTTACTAACAACAAATAGAGTCGTTGCATGTGTGTTCTTTTCACATACCACATATGGATCCACTAGTGTCATTGCATGTGTGTTCTTTTCACAATCCACCTATGGGTCCACCAACGTCATTGCATGTGTGTTCTTTTCACATACCACATATGGATCCACCAGTGTCATTGAAATGTGTGTTCTCTTCAGAGACCACACATGGATCCACTAGTGTCATTGCATGTGTGTTCTATTTACTAACAACAACTGGGTCATTGCATGCGTGTTCTTTTCGCATACCACATATGGATCCACCAGTGTCATTGCATTTGTGCTCTTTTCACAATCCACCTATGGATCCACTAGTGTCATTGCATGTGTGTTATTTTTACCAACAATAACCAGAGTCATTGCATGTGTGTTCTTTTCACATACCACATATGGATCCACCAGTGCCATTGCATGTGTGCTCGTTTCACAATCCACCTATGGATCCACCAGTGTCATTGCATGTTTGTTCTTTTTACTAACAACAACCAGTGTCATTGCATGTGTGTTCTTTTCACATACCACATATGGATCCACCAGTGTCAATACATGTGTTTTTTTTTTCACAATCCACCTATGGATCCACCAGTGTCATTGCATGTGTGCTCTTTTTAATAACAACAACTAGAGTCATTGAAATGTGTGTTCTCTTCAGAGACCACACATGCATCCACAATGTCATTGCTTGTGTGTTCTTTTCACAATCCACCTATGGATCGACCAGTGTCATTGCATGTGTGCTATTTTACTAACAACAACCAGAGTCATTGCATGTGTGTTCTCTTCAGAGACCACACATGGATCCACCGGTGTCATTGCATGTGTGTTATTTTTACTAACAACAACTAGAGTAATTGAAATGTGTGTTCTCTTTAGAGACCACACATGGATCCACCAGTGTCATTGAAATGTGTGTTCTCTTCAGAGACCACACATGGATCCACCAGTGTCATTGCATGTGTGTTCTTTTTACTAACAACAACTGGAGTCATTGCATGTGTGTTCTTTTCACATACCACATATGGATCCACCAGTGTCATTGCATGTGTGCTCTTTTCACAATCCACCTATGGATCCACCAGTGTCATTGCATGTGTGTTATTTTCACATACCACATATGGATCCACCAGTGGCATTGAAATGTGTGTTCTCTTCAGAGACCACACATGGATCCACCAGTGTCATTGCATGTGTGTTCTTTTTACCAACAACAACTGGAGCCATTGCATGTGTGTTCTTTTCACATACCACATATGGGTCTACCAGTGTCATTGCATGTGTGCTCTTTTCACAATCCACCTATGGATCCACCGGTGTCATTGCATGTGTGTTCTTTTTACTAACAACAACAAGAGTGATTGCATGTGTGTTCTTTTCACATACCACATATGGATCCACCAGCGTCATTGCATGTGTGCTCTTTTCACAATCCAAGCGTGGATCCACTGGAGTAATTGCATGTGTGTTCTTTCTACTAACAACAACCCGAGTCATTTCATGTGTGTTCTTTTCACATACCACATATGGATCCACTAGTGTTATTGTATGTGTGTTCTTTTCACAATCCACCTACGGATCCACCAGTGTCATTGCATGTGTGCTCTTTTTACTAAGAACAACCAGAGTCATTGCATGTGTGTTCTCTTCAGAGACCACCACATGGATCCACCGGTGTCATTGCATGTGTGTTCTTTTTACTAACAACAACTAGAGTCATTTCATGTGTGTTCTTTTCACATACCGCATATGGATCCACCAATGTCATTGCATGTGTGCTCTTTTCACAATCCACCTATGGATCAACTAGTGTCATTGCATGTGTGTTCTTTTTACCAAAAACAACCAGAGTCATTGCGTTTGTGTTCATTTCACATACCACATATGGATCCACCAGTGTCATTGCATGTGTGCTCTTGTCACAATCCACCTATGGATGCACCAGTGTCATTGCATGTGTGTTCTTTTTACTAACAACAACCAGAGTCATTGCATGTGTGTTCTTTTCACATACCACATATGGATCCACCAGTGTCAATACATGTGTGTTCTTTTCACAATCCACCTATGGATCCACAAGTGTCATTGCTTGTGTGCTCTTTTTAATAACAACAACTAGAGTCATTGAAATGTGTGTTCTCTTCAGAGACCACACATGGATCCACAGTGTCATTGCATGTGTGTTCTTTTTACTAACGTCAACTAGAGTCATTTCATGTGTGTTCTTTTCACATACCACATATGGATCCACCAGTGTCATTGCATGTGTGTTCTTTTTACTAACAACAACTGGAGTCATTTCATGTGTGTTCTTTTCATATACCACACATGGATCCACCAGTGTCATGGCATGTGTGTTCTTTTTACTAACAACAACTGGAGTCATTGCATGTGTGTTCTTTTCACATACCACATATGGATCCACCAGTGTCATTGCATGTGTGCTCTTTTCACAATCCACCTATGGATCCACCAGTGTCATTGCATGTGTGTTATTTTCACATACCACATATGGATCCACCAGTGTCATTGAAATGTGTGTTCTCTTCAGAGACCACACATGGATCCACCAGTGTCATTGCATGTGTGTTCTTTTTACTAACAACAACTGGAGTCATTGCATCTGTGTTCTTTTCACATACCACAGATGGGTCCACCAGTGTCATTGCATGTGTGCTCTTTTCACAATCCACCTATGGATCCACCACTGTCATTGCATGTGTGTTCTTTTACTAACAACAACCAGAGTCATTGCATGTGTGTTCTTTTTACTAACAACAACCAGAGTCATTGCATGTGTGTTCTTTTCACATACCACATATGGGTCCACCAGTGTCATTGCATGTGTGCTCTTTTCACAATCCACCTATGGATCCACCAGTGTCATTGTATGTGTGTTCTTTTTACTATCAACAAGCAGAGTCATTACATGTGCGTTCTTTTCACATACCACATATGGATCCACCAGTGTCATTGCATGTGTGCTCTTTTCACAATCCACCCATGGATCCTCTAGAGTCATTGCATGTGTGTTCTTTTTACTAACAACAACCGGAGTCATTTCATTTGTGTTCTTTTCACATACCACATATGGATCCACCAGTGTCATTGTATGTGTGTTCTTTTCACAATCCACCTATGGATCCACCAGTGTCATTGCATGTGTGCACTTTTTACTAACAACAACCAGTCATTGCATGTGTGTTCTCTTTAGAGACCACACATGGATCCACTGGTGTCATTGCATGTGTGTTCTTTTTACTAACAACAACCAGAGTCATTTCATGTGTGTTCTTTTCACATACCACATATGGATCCACCAGTGTCATTGAAATGTGTGTTCTCTTCAGAGACCACACATGGATCCTACTGTGTCATTGCGTGTGTGTTCTTTTTACTAACAACAACCAGAGTCATTGAAATGGTGTTCTCTTCAGAGACCACACATGGATCCACCAGTGTCATTGCATGGGTGTTATTTTTACTAACAACAACAAGAGTCATTGAAATGTGTGATCTTTTCACATACCACACATGGATCCACCAGTGTCATTGCATGTGTGTTCTTTTTACTAACAACAACTAGAGTCATTGCATGTGTGTTCTTTTCACATACCACATATGGATCCACCAGTGTCATTGCATGTGTGTTCTTTTCATAATCCACCTATGGATCCACCAGTGTCATTGCATGTGTGCTCTTTTTACTAACAACAAACAGAGTCATTGCATGTGTGATCGCTTCAGAGACCGCACATGGATCCACCAGTATCATTGCATGTGTGTTCTTTTACTAACAACCAGAGTCATTGAAATGTGTGTTCTCTTCAGAGACCACACATAGATCCACCAGTGTCATTGCATGTGCGTTCTTTTTAGTAACAACAACTGGGGTCATTGCATGTGTGTTCTTGTCACATACCACATATGGGTCCACCAGTGTCATTGCATGTGTGCTCTTTTCACAATCCACCTATGGATCCACCAGTGTCATTGCATGTGTGTTCTTTTTACTATCAACAACCAGAGTCATTACATGTGCGTTCTTTTCACATAACACATATGGATCCACCAGTGTCATTGCATGTGTGCTCTTTTCACAATCCACCCGTGGATCCTCTAGAGTCATTGCATGTGTGTTCTTTTTACTAACAACAACCGGAGTCATTTCATTTGTGTTCTTTTCACATACCACATATGGATCCACCAGTGTCATTGTATGTGTGTTCTTTTCACAATCCACCTATGGATCCACCAGTGTCATTGCATGTGTGCTCTTTTTACTAACAACAACCAGAGTCATTGCATGTGTGTTCTCTTTAGAGACCACACATGGATCCACTGGTGTCATTGCATGTGTGTTCTTTTTACTAACAACAACCAGAGTCATTTCATGTGTGTTCTTTTCACATACCACATATGGATCCACCAGTGTCATTGAAATGTGTGTTCTCTTCAGAGACCACACATGGATCCTACAGTGTCATTGCGTGTGTGTTCTTTTTACTAACAATAACCAGAGTCATTGAAATGGTGTTCTCTTCAGAGACCACACATGCATCCACCAG
Source organism: Avena sativa (assembly GCA_916181665.1). Lineage (NCBI taxonomy): Eukaryota > Viridiplantae > Streptophyta > Magnoliopsida > Poales > Poaceae > Avena > Avena sativa. The sequence continues at coordinate 175,334,336 of OV702290.1, read as the reverse complement.
TGTCATTGCATGGGTGTTATTTTTACTAACAACAACAAGAGTCATTGAAATGTGTGATCTTTTCACATACCACACATTGATCCACCAGTGTCATTGCATGTGTGTTCTTTTTACTAACAACAACTAGAGTCATTGCATGTGTGTTCTTTTCACATACCACATATGGATCCACCAGTGTCATTGCATGTGTGTTCTTTTCATAATCCACCTATGGATCCACCAGTGTCATTGCATGTGTGCTCTTTTTACTAACAACAAACAGAGTCATTGCATGTGTGATCGTTTCAGAGACCGCACATGGATCCACCAGTATCATTGCATGTGTGTTCTTTTACTAACAATCAGAGTCATTGAAATGTGTGTTCTCTTCAGAGACCACACATAGATCCACCAGTGTCATTGCATGTGCGTTCTTTTTAGTAACAACAACTGGGGTCATTGCATGTGTGTTCTTTTCACATACCACATATGGGTCCACCAGGGTCATTGCATGTGTGCTCTTTTCACAATCCACCTATGGATCCACCAGTGTCATTGCATGTGTGTTCTTTTTACTATCAACAACCAGAGTCATTACATGTGTGTTTTTTTCACATAACACATATGGATCCACCAGTGTCATTGCATGTGTGCTCTTTTCACAATCCACCCGTGGATCCTCTAGAGTCATTGCATGTGTGTTCTTTTTACTAACAACAACCGGAGTCATTTCATTTGTGTTCTTTTCACATACCACATATGGATCCACCAGTGTCATTGTATGTTTGTTCTTTTCACAATCCACCTATGGATCCACCAGTGGCATTGCATGTGTGCTCTTTTTACTAACAACAACCAGAGTCATTGCATGTGTGTTCTCTTTAGAGACCACACATGGATCCACTGGTGTCATTGCATGTGTGTTCTTTTTACTAACAATAACCAGAGTCATTTCATGTGTGTTCTTTTCACATACCACATATGGATCCACCAGTGTCATTGAAATGTGTGTTCTCTTTAGAGACCACACATGGATCCTACAGTGTCATTGCGTGTGTGTTCTTTTTACTAACAACAACCAGAGTCATTGAAATGGTGTTCTCTTCAGAGACCACACATGGATCCACCAGTGTCATTGCATGGGTGTTCTTTTTACTAACAACAACAAGAGTCATTGAATTGTGTGATCTTTTCACATACCACACATGGATCCACCAGTGTCATTGCATGTGTGTTCTTTTTACTAACAACAACTAGAGTCATTGCATGTGTGTTCTTTTCACATACCACATATGGATCCACCAGTGTCATTGCATGTGTGTTCTTTTCATAATCCACCTATGGATCCACCAGTGTCATTGCATGTGTGCTCTTTTTACTAACAACAAACAGAGTCATTGCATGTGTGATCGCTTCAGAGACCGCACATGGATCCACCAGTATCATTGCATGTGTGTTCTTTTACTAACAACCAGAGTCATTGAAATGTGTGTTCTCTTCAGAGACCACACATGGATCCACCAGTGTCATTGCATGTGTGTTCTTTTTACTAACAACAACTGGAGTCATTGCATGTGTGTTCTTTTCACATACCACATATGGATCCACCAGTGTCATTGCATGTGTGCTCTTTTCACAATCCACCTATGGATCCACCAGTGTCATTGCATGTGTGTTCTTTTCACATACCACAGATGGATCCACTAGTGTCATTGAAATGTGTGTTCTCTCTAGAGACCTCACATGGATCCACCAATGTCATTGCATGTGTGTTCTTCTTACTAACAACAACTGGAGTCATTGCATGTGTGTTCTTTTCACATACCACATATGGATCCACCGGTGTCATTGCATGTGTGTTCTTTTCACAATCCAGCTAAGGATCCACCAGCGTCATTACATGTGTGTTCTTTTCACATACCACATATGGATCCACCAGTGTCATTGAAATGTGTGTTCTCTTCAGAGACCACACATGGATCCACTAGTGTCATTGCATGTCTGTTCTTTTTACTAACAACAACTGGAGTCATTGCATGCGTGTTTTTTTCACATACCACATATGGATCCACCAGTGTCATTGCATTTGTGCTCTTTTCACAATCCACCTATGGATCCACTAGTGTCATTGCATGTGTGTTATTTTTACCAACAACAACCAGAGTCATTGCATGTGTGTTCTTTTCACATACCACATATGGATCCACCAGTGCCATTGCATGTGTGCTCGTTTCACAATCCACCTATGGATCCACCAGTGTCATTGCATGTGTGTTCTTTTTACTAACAACAACCAGAGTCATTGCATGTGTGTTCTTTTCACATACCACATATGGATCCACCAGTGTCAATACATGTGTGTTCTTTTCACAATCCACCTATGGATCCACCAGTGTCATTGCATGTGTGCTCTTTTTACTAACAACAACCAGAGTCATTGAAATGTGTGTTCTCTTCAGCGACCACACATGCATCCACAATGTCATTGCTTGTGTTTTCGTTTCACAATCCACCTATGGATCGACCAGTGTCATTGCATGTGTGCTGTTTTACTAACAACAACCAGAGTCATTGCATGTGTGTTCTCTTCAAAGACCACACATGGATCCACCGGTGTCATGGCATGTGTGTTATTTTTACTAACAACAACTAGAGTCATTGAAATGTGTGTTCTCTTTAGAGACCACACATGGATCCACCAGTGTCATTGAAATGTGTGTTCTCTTTAGAGACCACACAGGGATCCACCAGTGTCATTGCATGTGTGTTCCTTTTACTAACAACAACTGGAGTCATTGCATGTGTGTTCTTTTCACATACCACATATGGATCCACCAGTGTCATTGCATGTGTTCTCTTTTCACAATCCACGCGTGGATCCACTGGAGTCATTGCATGTGTGTTCTTTTTACTAACAACAACCAGAGTCATTTCATGTGTGTTCTTTTCACATACCACATATGGATCCACTAGTATCATTACATGTGTGTTCTTTTCACATACCACATATGGATCCAACAATGTCATTGAAATGTGTGTTCTCTTCAGAGACCACACATGGATCCACCAGTGTCATTGCATGTGTGTTCTTTTTACTAACAACAACTAGAGTCATTGCATGTGTGTTCTTTTCACATACCACATATGGATCCACCAGTGTTATTGCATGTGTGTTCTTTTCATAATCAACCTATGGATCCACCAGTGTCATTACATGTGTGCTCTTTTTACTAAAAACAACCAGAGTCATTGCATGTGTGATCGCTTCAGAGACCGCACATGGATCCACCAGTATCATTGCATGTGTGTTCTTTTACTAACAATCAGAGTCATTGAAATGTGTGTTCTCTTCAGAGACCACACATGGATCCACCAGTGTCATTGCATGTGTGTTCCTTTTACTAACAACAACTGGAGTCATTGCATGTGTGTTCTTTTCACATACCACATATGGATCCACCAGTGTCATTGCATGTGTGCTCTTTTCACAATCCACCTATGGATCCACCAGTGTCATTGCATGTGTGTTCTTTTCACATACCACAGATGGATCCACTAGTGTCATTGAAATGTGTGTTCTCTTCAGAGACCACACATGGATCCACCAATGTCATTGCATGTGTGTTCTTCTTACTAACAACAACTGGAAGCATTGCATGTGTGTTCTTTTCACATACCACATATGGATCCACCAGTGTCAATGCATGTGTGTTCTTTTCATAATCCACCTATGGATCCACCAGCGTCATTGCATGTTATTTCTTTTCACATACCACATATGGATCCACCAGTGTCATTGAAATGTGTGTTCTCTTCAGAGACCACAAATGGATCCACTAGTGTCATTGCATGTGTGTTCTTTTTACTAACAACAACTGGGTCATTGCATGCGTGTTCTTTTCGCACTCCACATATGGATCCACCAGTGTCATTGCATGTGTGCTCGTTTCACAATCCACCTATGGATCCACTAGTGTCATTGCATGTGTGTTATTTTTACCAACAACAACCAGAGTCATTGCATGTGTGTTCTTTTCACATATCACATATGGATCCACCAGTGCCATTGCATGTGTGCTCGTTTCACAATCCACGCGTGGATCCACTGGAGTCATTGCATGTGTGTTCTTTTTACTAACAACAACCAGAGTCATTTCATGTGTGTTCTTTTCACATACCACATATAGATCCACTAGTATCATTACATGTGTGTTCTTTTCACATACCACATATGGATCCAACAATGTCATTGAAATGTGTGTTCTCTTCAGAGACCACACATGGATCCACTAGTGTCATTGCATGTGTGTTCTTTTTAATAACAACAACTAGAGTCATTGCATGTGTGTTCTTTTCACATACCACATATGGATCCACCAGTGTCATTGCATGTGTGTTCTTTTCATAATCAACCTATGGATCCACCAGTGTCATTACATGTGTGCTCTTTTTACTAAAAACAACCAGAGTCATTGCATGTGTGATCGCTTCAGAGACCGCACATGGATCCACCAGTATCATTGCATGTGTGTTCTTTTACTAACAATCAGAGTCATTGAAATGTGTGTTCTCTTTAGAGACCACACATGGATCCACCAGTGTCATTGCATGTGTGTTCCTTTTACTAACAACAACTGGAGTCATTGCATGTGTGTTCTTTTCACATACCACATATGGATCCACCAGTGTCATTGCATGTGTGCTCTTTTCACAATCCACCTATGGATCCACCAGTGTCATTGCCTGTGTGTTCTTTTCACATACCACAGATGGATCCACTAGTGTCATTGAAATGTGTGTTCTCTTCAGAGACCACACATGGATCCACCAATGTCATTGCATGTGTGTTCTTCTTAATAACAACAACTGGAGTCATTGCATGTGTGTTCTTTTCACATACCACATATTGATCCACCAGTGTCATTGCATGTGTGTTCTTTTCACAATCCACCTAAGGATCCACCAGCGTCATTACATGTGTGTTCTTTTCACATACCACATATGGATCCACCAGTGTCATTGAAATGTGTGTTCTCTTCAGAGACCACACATGGATCCACTAGTGTCATTGCATGTCTGTTCTTTTTACTAACAACAACTGGAGTCATTGCATGCGTGTTTTTTTCACATACCACATATGGATCCACCAGTGTCATTGAATTTGTGCTCTTTTCACAATCCACCTATGGATCCACTAGTGTCATTGCATGTGTGTTATTTTTACCAACAACAACCAGAGTCATTGCATGTGTGTTCTTTTCACATACCACATATGGATCCACCAGTGCCATTGCATGTGTGCTCGTTTCACAATCCACCTATGGATCTACCAGTGTCATTGCATGTGTGTTCTTTTTACTAACAACAACCAGAGTCATTGCATGTGTGTTCTTTTCACATACCACATATGGATCCACCAGTGTCATTGCATGTGTGCTCTTTTTACTAACAACAACCAGAGTCATTGAAATGTGTGTTCTCTACAGCGACCACACATGCATCCACAATGTCATTGCTTGTGTTTTCGTTTCACAATCCACCTATGGATCGACCAGTGTCATTACATGTGTGCTGTTTTACTAACAACAACCAGAGTCATTGCATGTGTGTTCTCTTCAAAGACCACACATGGATCCACCGGTGTCATGGCATGTGTGTTATTTTTACTAACAACAACTAGAGTCATTGAAATGTGTGTTCTCTTTAGAGACCACACATGGATCCACCAGTGTCATTGAAATGTGTGCTCTTTTCACAATCCACCTATGGATCCACCAGTGTCATTGCATGTGTGCTCTTTTCACAATCCACCTATGGATCCACCAGTGTCATTGCATGTGTGTTCTTTTCACATACCACAGATGGATCCACTAGTGTCATTGAAATGTGTGTTCTCTCTAGAGACCTCACATGGATCCACCAATGTCATTGCATGTGTGTTCTTCTTACTAACAACAACTGGAGTCATTGCATGTGTGTTCTTTTCACATACCACATATGGATCCACCAGTGTCATTGCATGTTTGTTCTTTTCACAATCCAGCTAAGGATCCACCAGCGTCATTACATGTGTGTTCTTTTCACATACCACATATGGATCCACCAGTGTCATTGAAATGTGTGTTCTCTTCAGAGACCACACATGGATCCACTAGTGTCATTGCATGTCTGTTCTTTTTACTAACAACAACTGGAGTCATTGCATGCGTGTTTTTTTCACATACCACATATGGATCCACCAGTGTCATTGCATTTGTGCTCTTTTCACAATCCACCTATGGATCCACTAGTGTCATTGCATGTGTGTTATTTTCACCAACAACAACCAGAGTCATTGCATGTGTGTTCTTTTCACATACCACATATGGATCCACCAGTGCCATTGCATGTGTGCTCGTTTCACAATCCACCTATGGATCCACCAGTGTCATTGCATGTGTGTTCTTTTTACTAACAACAACCAGAGTCATTGCATGTGTGTTCTTTTCACATACCACATATGGATCCACCAGTGTCAATACATGTGTGTTCTTTTCACAATCCACCTATGGATCCACCGGTGTCATTGCATGTGTGCTCTTTTTACTAACAACAACCAGAGTCATTGAAATGTGTGTTCTCTTCAGCGACCACACATGCATCCACAATGTCATTGCTTGTGTTTTCGTTTCACAATCCACCTATGGATCGACCAGTGTCATTGCATGTGTGCTGTTTTACTAACAACAACCAGAGTCATTGCATGTGTGTTCTCTTCAAAGACCACACATGGATCCACCGGTGTCATGGCATGTGTGTTATTTTTACTAACAACAACTAGAGTCATTGAAATGTGTGTTCTCTTTAGAGACCACACATGGATCCACCAGTGTCATTGAAATGTGTGTTCTCTTTAGAGACCACACAGGGATCCACCAGTGTCATTGCATGTGTGTTCCTTTTACTAACAACAACTGGAGTCATTGCATGTGTGTTCTTTTCACATACCACATATGGATCCACCAGTGTCATTGCATGTGTTCTCTTTTCACAATCCACGCGTGGATCCACTGGAGTCATTGCATGTGTGTTCTTTTTACTAACAACAACCAGAGTCATTTCATGTGTGTTCTTTTCACATACCACATATGGATCCACTAGTATCATTACATGTGTGTTCTTTTCACATACCACATATGGATCCAACAATGTCATTGAAATGTGTGTTCTCTTCAGAGACCACACATGGATCCACCAGTGTCATTGCATGTGTGTTCTTTTTACTAACAACAACTAGAGTCATTGCATGTGTGTTCTTTTCACATACCACATATGGATCCACCAGTGTTATTGCATGTGTGTTCTTTTCATAATCAACCTATGGATCCACCAGTGTCATTACATGTGTGCTCTTTTTACTAAAAACAACCAGAGTCATTGCATGTGTGATCGCTTCAGAGACCGCACATGGATCCACCAGTATCATTGCATGTGTGTTCTTTTACTAACAATCAGAGTCATTGAAATGTGTGTTCTCTTCAGAGACCACACATGGATCCACCAGTGTCATTGCATGTGTGTTCCTTTTACTAACAACAACTGGAGTCATTGCATGTGTGTTCTTTTCACATACCACATATGGATCCACCAGTGTCATTGCATGTGTGCTCTTTTCACAATCCACCTATGGATCCACCAGTGTCATTGCATGTGTGTTCTTTTCACATACCACAGATGGATCCACTAGTGTCATTGAAATGTGTGTTCTCTTCAGAGACCACACATGGATCCACCAATGTCATTGCATGTGTGTTCTTCTTACTAACAACAACTGGAAGCATTGCATGTGTGTTCTTTTCACATACCACATATGGATCCACCAGTGTCAATGCATGTGTGTTCTTTTCATAATCCACCTATGGATCCACCAGCGTCATTGCATGTTATTTCTTTTCACATACCACATATGGATCCACCAGTGTCATTGAAATGTGTGTTCTCTTCAGAGACCACAAATGGATCCACTAGTGTCATTGCATGTGTGTTCTTTTTACTAACAACAACTGGGTCATTGCATGCGTGTTCTTTTCGCACTCCACATATGGATCCACCAGTGTCATTGCATGTGTGCTCGTTTCACAATCCACCTATGGATCCACTAGTGTCATTGCATGTGTGTTATTTTTACCAACAACAACCAGAGTCATTGCATGTGTGTTCTTTTCACATATCACATATGGATCCACCAGTGCCATTGCATGTGTGCTCGTTTCACAATCCACGCGTGGATCCACTGGAGTCATTGCATGTGTGTTCTTTTTACTAACAACAACCAGAGTCATTTCATGTGTGTTCTTTTCACATACCACATATAGATCCACTAGTATCATTACATGTGTGTTCTTTTCACATACCACATATGGATCCAACAATGTCATTGAAATGTGTGTTCTCTTCAGAGACCACACATGGATCCACTAGTGTCATTGCATGTGTGTTCTTTTTAATAACAACAACTAGAGTCATTGCATGTGTGTTCTTTTCACATACCACATATGGATCCACCAGTGTCATTGCATGTGTGTTCTTTTCATAATCAACCTATGGATCCACCAGTGTCATTACATGTGTGCTCTTTTTACTAAAAACAACCAGAGTCATTGCATGTGTGATCGCTTCAGAGACCGCACATGGATCCACCAGTATCATTGCATGTGTGTTCTTTTACTAACAATCAGAGTCATTGAAATGTGTGTTCTCTTTAGAGACCACACATGGATCCACCAGTGTCATTGCATGTGTGTTCCTTTTACTAACAACAACTGGAGTCATTGCATGTGTGTTCTTTTCACATACCACATATGGATCCACCAGTGTCATTGCATGTGTGCTCTTTTCACAATCCACCTATGGATCCACCAGTGTCATTGCCTGTGTGTTCTTTTCACATACCACAGATGGATCCACTAGTGTCATTGAAATGTGTGTTCTCTTCAGAGACCACACATGGATCCACCAATGTCATTGCATGTGTGTTCTTCTTAATAACAACAACTGGAGTCATTGCATGTGTGTTCTTTTCACATACCACATATTGATCCACCAGTGTCATTGCATGTGTGTTCTTTTCACAATCCACCTAAGGATCCACCAGCGTCATTACATGTGTGTTCTTTTCACATACCACATATGGATCCACCAGTGTCATTGAAATGTGTGTTCTCTTCAGAGACCACACATGGATCCACTAGTGTCATTGCATGTCTGTTCTTTTTACTAACAACAACTGGAGTCATTGCATGCGTGTTTTTTTCACATACCACATATGGATCCACCAGTGTCATTGAATTTGTGCTCTTTTCACAATCCACCTATGGATCCACTAGTGTCATTGCATGTGTGTTATTTTTACCAACAACAACCAGAGTCATTGCATGTGTGTTCTTTTCACATACCACATATGGATCCACCAGTGCCATTGCATGTGTGCTCGTTTCACAATCCACCTATGGATCCACCAGTGTCATTGCATGTGTGTTCTTTTTACTAACAACAACCAGAGTCATTGCATGTGTGTTCTTTTCACATACCACATATGGATCCACCAGTGTCATTGCATGTGTGCTCTTTTTACTAACAACAACCAGAGTCATTGAAATGTGTGTTCTCTACAGCGACCACACATGCATCCACAATGTCATTGCTTGTGTTTTCGTTTCACAATCCACCTATGGATCGACCAGTGTCATTGCATGTGTGCTGTTTTACTAACAACAACCAGAGTCATTGCATGTGTGTTCTCTTCAAAGACCACACATGGATCCACCGGTGTCATGGCATGTGTGTTATTTTTACTAACAACAACTAGAGTCATTGAAATGTGTGTTCTCTTTAGAGACCACACATGGATCCACCAGTGTCATTGAAATGTGTGTTCTCTTCAGAGACCACACAGGGATCCACCAGTGTCATTGCATGTGTGTTCCTTTTACTAACAACAACCGGAGTCATTGCATGTGTGTTCTTTTCACATACCACATATGGATCCACCAGTGTCATTGCATGTGTTCTCTTTTCACAATCCACGCGTGGATCCACTGGAGTCATTGCATGTGTGTTCTTTTTACTAACAACAACCAGAGTCATTTCATGTGTGTTCTTTTCACATACCACATATGGATCCACTAGTATCATTACATGTGTGTTCTTTTCACATACCACATATGGATCCAACAAAGTCATTGAAATGTGTGTTCTCTTCAGAGACCACACATGGATCCACCAGTGTCATTGCATGTGTGTTCTTTTTACTAACAACAACTAGAGTCATTGCATGTGTGTTCTTTTCACATACCACATATGGATCCACCAGTGTCATTGCATGTGTGTTCTTTTCATAATCAACCTATGGATCCACCAGTGTCATTACATGTGTGCTCTTTTTACTAAAAACAACCAGAGTCATTGCACGTGTGATCGCTTCAGAGACCGCACATGGATCCACCAGTATCATTGCATGTGTGTTCTTTTACTAACAATCAGAGTCATTGAAATGTGTGTTCTCTTCAGAGACCACACATGGATCCGCCAGTGTCATTGCATGTGTGTTCCTTTTACTAACAACAACTGGAGTCATTGCATGTGTGTTCTTTTCACATACCACATATGGATCCACCAGTGTCATTGCATGTGTGCTCTTTTCACAATCCACCTATGGATCCACCAGTGTCATTGCATGTGTGTTCTTTTCACATACCACAGATGGATCCACTAGTGTCATTGAAATGTGTGTTCTCTTCAGAGACCACACATGGATCCACCAATGTCATTGCATGTGTGTTCTTCTTACTAACAACAACTGGAGTCATTGCATGTGTGTTCTTTTCACATACCACATATGGATCCACCAGTGTCATTGCATGTTTGTTCTTTTCATAATCCACCTATGGATCCACCAGCGTCATTGCATGTTATTTCTTTTCACATACCACATATGGATCCACCAGTGTCATTGAAATGTGTGTTCTCTTCAGAGACCACAAATGGATCCACTAGTGTCATTGCATGTGTGTTATTTTTACTAACAACAACTGGGTCATTACATGCGTGTTCTTTTCGCATACCACATATGGATCCACCAGTGTCATTGCATGTGCGCTCGTTTCACAATCCACCTATGGATCCACTAGTGTAATTGCATGTGTGTTATTTTTACCAACAACAACCAGAGTCATTGCATGTGTGTTCTTTTCACATATCACATATGGATCCACCAGTGCCATTGCATGTGTGCTCGTTTCACAATCCACGCGTGGATCCACTGGAGTCATTGCATGTGTGTTCTTTTTACTAACAACAACCAGAGTCATTTCATGTGTGTTCTTTTCACATACCACATATGGATCCACTAGTATCATTACATGTGTGTTCTTTTCACATACCACATATGGATCCAACAATGTCATTGAAATGTGTGTTCTCTTCAAAGACCACACATGGATCCACTAGTGTCATTGCATGTGTGTTCTTTTTAATAACAACAACTAGAGTCATTGGATGTGTGTTCTTTTCACATACCACATATGGATCCACCAGTGTCATTGCATGTGTGTTCTTTTCATAATCAACCTATGGATCCACCAGTGTCATTACATGTGTGCTCTTTTTACTAAAAACAACCAGAGTCATTGCATGTGTGATCGCTTCAGAGACCGCACATGGATCCACCAGTATCATTGCATGTGTGTTCTTTTACTAACAATCAGAGTCATTGAAATGTGTGTTCTCTTTAGAGACCACACATGGATCCACCAGTGTCATTGCATGTGTGTTCCTTTTACTAACAACAACTGGAGTCATTGCATGTGTGTTCTTTTCACATACCACATATGGATCCACCAGTGTCATTGCATGTGTGCTCTTTTCACAATCCACCTATGGATCCACCAGTGTCATTGCATGTGTGTTCTTTTCACATACCACAGATGGATCCACTAGTGTCATTGAAATGTGTGTTCTCTTCAGAGACCACACATGGATCCACCAATGTCATTGCATGTGTGTTCTTCTTACTAACAACAACTGGAGTCATTGCATGTGTGTTCTTTTCACATACCACATATGGATCCACCAGTGTCATTGGATGTGTGTTCTTTTCACAATCCACCTAAGGATCCACCAGCGTCATTACATGTGTGTTCTTTTCACATACCACATATGGATCCACCAGTGTCATTGAAATGTGTGTTCTCTTCAGAGACCACACATGGATCCACTAGTGTCATTGCATGTCTGTTCTTTTTACTAACAACAACTGGAGTCATTGCATGCGTGTTTTTTTCACATACCACATATGGATCCACCAGTGTCATTGCATTTGTGCTCTTTTCACAATCCACCTATGGATCCACTAGTGTCATTGCATGTGTGTTATTTTTACCAACAACAACCAGAGTCATTGCATGTGTGTTCTTTTCACATACCACATATGGATCCACCAGTGCCATTGCATGTGTGCTCGTTTCACAATCCACCTATGGATCCACCAGTGTCATTGCATGTGTGTTCTTTTTACTAACAACAACCAGAGTCATTGCATGTGTGTTCTTTTCACATACCACATATGGATCCACCAGTGTCAATACATGTGTGTTCTTTTCACAATCCACCTATGGATCCACCAGTGTCATTGCATGTTTTCTCTTTTTACTAACAACAACCAGAGTCATTGAAATGTGTGTTCTCTTCAGCGACCACACATGCATCCACAATGTCATTGCTTGTGTGTTCGTTTCACAATCCACCTATGGATCCACCAGTGTCATTGCATGTGTGCTGTTTTACTAACAATAACCAGAGTCATTGCATGTGTGTTCTCTTCAAAGACCACACATGGATCCACCGGTGTCATGGCATGTGTGTTATTTTTACTAACAACAACTAGAGTCATTGAAATGTGTGTTCTCTTTAGAGACCACACATGGATCCACCAGTGTCATTGAAATGTGTGTTCTCTTCAGAGACCACACAGGGATCCACCAGTGTCATTGCATGTGTGTTCTTTTTACTAACAACAACTGGAGTCATTGCATGTGTGTTCTTTTCACATACCACATATGGATCCACCAGTGTCATTGCATGTGTTCTCTTTTCACAATCCACGCGTGGATCCACTGGAGTCATTGCATGTGTGTTCTTTTTACTAACAACAACCAGAGTCATTTCATGTGTGTTCTTTTCACATACCACATATGGATCCACTAGTATCATTACATGTGTGTTATTTTCACATACCACATATGGATCCAACAATGTCATTGAAATGTGTGTTCTCTTCAGAGACCACACATGGATCCACCAGTGTCATTGCATGTGTGTTCCTTTTACTAACAACAACTGGAGTCATTGCATGTGTGTTCTTTTCACATACCACATATGGATCCACCAGTGTCATTGCATGTGTGCTCTTTTCACAATCCACCTATGGATCCACCAGTGTCATTGCATGTGTGTTCTTTTCTGTAGCATCCCAATTGTCTAACAATTGCAATGCTACTAGCCTAGTCTATATATAGATGCTACTTCAAATATATAATTGTTGCATCATCATTATATCATGCTCATGTCATCATGCCACCTTGCATTTGAGCATCATATAAAACCCTTTTTGTTTTGGTTCTTATCTCATATGCATTATTAATTGTATTTGCCTCTTGATATTGTATTTGGTTCTTGATATATTGTTTAAATGCCCAAGTTGAGTTGGGGGCATATCTCTTATTAACTCCACCACCCTTTCTTTTCACCACCTTATAATTCCACCATCCAACTAAATATGAGCTTGGCACTTATTGGTTTTACCTCTAGCTCATGTGGGTTGGGATGGATCCAATTCTTTTCCACATGCGCTCATCTTAGCATCATGTTGTTTTCACAATATTGAAATATGAGAGCCACATGGCCACCTTTGCATGCCTTGAGAGTGGAACCCTTTTTCCTAGCTTCCATATGGATTATTATGGATTTATGCTCATGTGGGAATATTTTTGGGACTATTAAACATCTAGTGGAATATACACACTAGCAAGTCCCAATCATAATCAAATGTGATCATCCCCATCTACTCCACTTGGAACTTATTCTACAATTCTTTTGTTTGGCTCTATTCCAACTTTGGGAATGCATAAGAATGATGCCATGATTAATATTATTGTTTTTACAGGATTTAATCATGGCAATTGTCATTTTTGCATGGCCCATGCAAGGACCATCTTTTCTAGCTTCGGTTTTATTTGCTTTTTGAGTAGAGCTTTTAAAAACCACATCCCTCTCCCTCTCTTTTCTTGTCTTGTTTTTGTCTGATCATTGGTTGATCTTGGCTTGACCTTGTCCATAGTAAACCCTAATCTACCATACCCCCCATCTATACCTAAGTACCCTAAGTCCACCACCTCTCTCTCTCTCTCGGCCTCCCCCTCTCTCTTACCTAGCTGGCCACCTAGCTACCCCCAGCCCCAACCAAACCCTAGCTACCCCGAGCCATACCCCCTCTCTACCCGAGCCTAGCTCCCAACCCTAGCCCGAGCTCCCTACCTCCCTCCCTCTCCTTTCTCTCTGCCCTAGGGGCCCCAGCCCGAACCACCCCGACCCTGGCCTGCCCTACCCCACCTGGAAGCCTCACCTGCCCCTCCCCTACCTGCCCAGACCGAGCACGTGAGAGAGAAGAGGAGGAAAAAGGTGGCCGAGCCACCTTTTCCATCTACCCCTCCCCCACGGCGTCTCCCTTTCCCTCTCTGCCTTATCTCCTCCACCTCGCCTCTCTGGCCTCTCCCAGATCCCCCAGGCACCTGCCGCTCCTCCCCTTCCTCTCCGCCAGCAGCTACCCCCGACGCCAGCCACCGTCGGCCTCCGCCACGTCCCATTGATCCAGGCGTGCAGAGAGACCGTGGGTGGCCTGGGAGTTCGAGGAGGGTCCCCTGATACGCCCTGTACACGCCGTCGACGAAGAGGAGCACCGGAGCCGCCAGTACCGACGCGCCTCCCTGAAACCCTAACCCGAGCCGTCCGTCTGCGTCCTCGTCGTTCCACGGCTCGCCGACCCGATCCATCGCCACCGACGCCCTCTCGGTGAGCTCCCCAACCCCCAGACATTGTCGCCGTCGCCGTCTCGCCCTAGCCTCGCCGGATGTTTCGTCGAGCACCCTCTGCGCGCCGCTGCACGTGTCTGTCCGCTCGCTCCCGGCCGCATCGCAGCCCTATCTAGACCCCGCCCGCTCTCCTGTCACCTAGCCCACCTAGCCGCACTGGTTCGCCACCCCAGTGCGCGCCCGCAGGTCCCCGGTTCGAGCCCCGCGCGCTGCGCTCCGCGCACTCGGCACCGACCTGTCCACAAACGCGAGGAAGAACAACAGTACGGCCGTAGCCTTTTGCGCATACCCCCCCCCCACCTTTTTGTCTCGCAACCCGCGCTCCCTCTAGGCCCACTAGTCGGTGTCTGTTGCCAGTTTGCAAAAAGGCACCTGCGCTCTGTTTTCAGCAACCCGCGGTCCCTGGCTCGGCCGCGTGGCCCCAGTCCGCCCAGCCACTGTCACGTGGGCCTGCGAGCCCGTCGACCCCACCCGTCGGTCTCTGGGGCTAGCAGCAGTCGCGGTGACAGAAGTTTTTCTCGCGCGTGTGCTGCTGAGTCAGCCTGGCCCCACCTGTAATTGACTGTGTCTGGATCTGTCTGGGTATAAAAATGATTTTTGTAATCTGATTAAATTCAAACCTTTTCAAATTGATTTAAATTCAAATTCAAATCTGTTTTTAAATATCTTTTAATTTATAAACCCAATTAATACAAATAATATATGTTTTGAGATCAGAAAAATGTGAGGATTTCAAATATGCCATTCAAAATCTATTTTGAACATTTAAAATTCCAAGTTTAGTTAAATTACAATAAAATTGCCCTTTCGTCTTAAATAATTAATAACTTTTGTTTTATAACTCCAAATTTAACAAATAATATGTCTAAAATGATTAGCTCGACGAGACCTTTCTGTTTATGCATTCCTTGGTTTGCTTTGAAGCATGCATCATATAAATATAATGTGTACAGCAACTAATATGAGAATAAAATGGGGCCAGAACTAAATAAAATGCTTTATTATTGTATTCCACACCTCACCCATGCCACGCTACTTTATTGCCATGCAAATTGTGCATCATTCATCATGGCATGATTGTTTGCTTGTCGCATTTATTCATATGCTTGTGAACTTTATTTATGTTGGCCCTTGTTTGTTTGGTTCTTCCTCGGATAGGCGCTGAGCAGGGGATATATCAAGACAACCAGGAGCACTACCCAGATCCATCCCTTGCTTCAACTGAGCTGCCAGGCAAGCACTACCACATGCTCGCATACATATAGTACCTATTGCCTCTATCTTATTCTTGCATCATCGAGTCGCGAATGCATTAAATTGAATCCCAAGTACTGCATGGCCTTTACTTTTAAACCCCACCGAAGCTTGTTCCTCCATCCCATGAGCCATTACCACATGAGTTGTTTGAGCCATGCGAGTCGTAGAACAGCATGTGTAGGGTATGTGAGTGTCTGATGGATAACGAGGTACCTATACAACTTAACCTGAGTAGTAATGGGATAACTAATGAAAGTGGCATCGGTGAGCCATATTCGCTATTTGGTTTTTCAGGCTCACTTGTGTCCCGTAAGACCCCGAGTACTTGATTCCTGTTCCAAGATTATTCACGCTATCCACATCCGGGAGGCCTTATGGACCCCCCTGAGCCAGAGCTTGATTCATTCTTATTTCTTGGGGCCACAAACTAGTTTGAGGTTTTATTTACTATCCTGTACTTATGCCATGCTTTACTGCTTTATTTAAAATTGTGCGAGGAGCACACTGTACTGTTTAGGAAAGCGGAGTGTTTTCGCGGTGTCGACAAGCCCAGTCACATTTTCGGGTTCCCAGTCGTTCACAGCCATTGACGCAAACCTTGAGGCCGTCTCGGAGTCAGCTAACTTCGTTGCGGGTAGCTCAATGGGGTGGCCCCCTGAAATATTTCTGAATCCTGTAATTGCTTTGTCGTGACTGCCTCATTGGGTTTTGATTTGGTTTTTCCGAGGCATATCGAGTGTGTGTTGCTATTTGTGCACCCCTGCAGGGTAAAACTTTCTGAAAGCCGTGTCCGCGGTTATGGACGACTTGGAGCACAGTTTCTCGATCATAGACAAGCATAACTAAAGTACCGCTTTTAATCTGACTAGACTAGGTACCTGACTAGTAAATAGCACAACACTCATGGAATGTTTAATAAGACTGCCAACGGATGGGGGGTTGTTCGTCCGCTTCCTCGTCGGTAAGCGAGGAGGAGGATGGATCTGTGGATATTACCGTTTTAACTGTTATAACTGTTGTTATTAATTCACGGACATCCGTCTATCTCTGGTTAGGCGGATGGTTAGTGAGTATCTATAGAATTGCTAGGGTTTATCTTTTGCTGCAATTGCGTCACCCCAGGTTGTGTCCCCTTTAGAGGCATAAAGACTTGCTGAGCACCCCTAGGGTCTCACACGATAAATTATTAATTCAGATGGACAGGTACACTCGCAAGATGGATACTGGGTGGAAGAGACGGACGATATGGGCAACGATCATTCGGTGTAGAGATTCCGGGAACGGGGATCCATGAGATCTGTGGGCGGGATCTGCTTATTTATGGGGCATCTTATGCCGATTTGCTTCTTATCCGTACTCGGATTTTGTCTTCCGCTTCCGCTTGAAACTCTGTTGATTGATGTATGAGGAGATATCCTAAACTATTATATCTAGCTAGGATATTTGGATCTTGCCGTATGGCGTTGCTATATTTCCTTTCTTTTTAGATGGAATGGCTCTAATGTACTATTGTATGGTGGCTTGCATACATACTCATTTGTGTATGTAGTTGATCCCTTCGCCTGCCGATTACGCCGCCCGTTCTTGTCCCGATGTTTGGAAATGGTTGGGACGGCCGAAAGGTCTACCTGTGAGTGGCATTTGGGCCCCACCGTACTATTTCAACCATTTCTGATCATCCAGGCTTGTACTAGGAGCGTAATTTACCGAGGTAGTTACAATTGGTATCAGAGCCATCCCGACCTTCAGGGTCTCAGCCAAATGGTCGTTGTCTGTCTAGCAAATATTTTTGGTAGTTATGTATACTAGGGAAAAACAAAACACGAGAGTAGGACTGCTTCCACTTTTCTTCTTACCCAACCACCACCCTTTTCTGGTAAGGAAGTGTAATGTTTTCAATCCTCTTCTTAAAATTCAAACTAGGATTCACGTGTTCTGGGTTTCCGTAGTACACTAGAAAGTGTGTGTGTGTGTGTGTGTAATTCCTTGTCTATCTGTTGCATCCAATTTGTTATCTTATCTGCCTTTGGTTATCAACTGTTGGTACATTCCATACTAACAGGCCTTTGCAAACCGGCGCGATCTATCTGACTTCTTGTTAACCGGTGCCATCTTCTTAAGGGTGTCCTTCCTTCTAGCAACTCCACATTCTGTGAAACCATCAGTTGCTAATCTCTACCTGATAAGTGATTTTGCGCATCTATTGGTATTTTAATGCCGAAAAATGCGGAAAATTTTTCTTTGATACATATGTGCTTCCACACTCCTTTCCAGTCGTGTGCGAAACATTATCTATCCGTCTTTTATCAGCAGGTCCATGCTCACTCATTCTTTTGTCACCGGCGCTCAATCCAGAGTTTCCCAAATCACTACGGAGGTCTATCATCTGTTATCATGCTGCACATCTTTTTCAACCCCATATCTGCACAATTCTCCTTGATACGAGGGAATTGCATCTTTTTCGTCTCTGATAGCTCATACCTTAAGCAAAGCTATATCATCGTTTCTTATCCAAGATCTCCTTATCTTTGTAACCGGCGATCCGATAGACAATGTGAATCAGGTGACATCTCTTTTTCTTCCGAAGGACCAGATAATCTATTCTTCCAGTGCATCTTCTTCAACACGAACCCGTGCTCGTAATAATGATCTTTCAAAGAGCGTTGAGCTCAGAAAGTGTTTCGAGCATTTGTTCGTTTCTCTCGCCTTTTGAACTTGATGTTCTGGGAATATCTTGTTAATCCTTGGTGGTATATGTTGATAATATGCTTGCCTATTCTATATCAATGGAAGGACATGGAAGATCATCTATGTCTTTTCTCTCAAGCTTTGAGAACACTGCTTGTGTGCAAAGTCTCAAAGTGAGAACTCTGACTTTTTCAAGTCACCTATCTCGGCCACGTCCTTCTGCTAAATAGATCGCTTCAATTCTGGAATCAGCAAGTTCATTGTTAATTCCATATTCCATCTTCAACCAATCCGGAGTTGTTCCTTGTTGGCAAGTTATCATCGTCGTTCCGCCGAAGATTTTCCTGAGGACTGCTAAATCTCTCTCAATCTTTTCAAGAAGAACATGGAGTTCTTTTCACCTCAGTCTCGTCAAGTAATCTCTTGAAACCCTCCTGTTCTATCGTCTATGCTCAATCCACCGGAGGCCATGAAGACTTTTCAGATCTTTCGTAATCCTTCTGTTCAAGTTGGTGTTATCTTTTCGGTAGTTGTTGAATCTTGCAGTTGTCTCCGTGATCTTCCTTCATATCTTTCCGGTGGCTTGTTACATCAGGTATGACGACAACATCATCACCCTTATCTATCTTGGATCCGGGAATCGTTTGCATCAATCTTTGTTTTCTTACGGAGTTCCATGACCTCTTCTTATCAATACCTTCAGTCTGTTTCGGTAGTTGGATTGCATGGTTTTCTTATTCATGTGCGGAGTAATGCTTTGAGTGCGGGATGGAGTAGCTACCATACCACTACTCTTATCATTCGCTCTCGTACATTGAATTGGTGAATTAATGTGATTTCACTCATTCCACGGAAGTTAGAAGTGGCCTTTATCCCTTGATACTTTTGCTTCCGTCCTTGTTTTTCCGGAGTGCTCTCGAAGAAAGTAATCAATAATCTCTTGTTGGTGATCTCGTCTTTTCCTACACAGAGCAAATCATCAATTATCTGGTGGAACAAACGCAAACTACTTTCATTCCTCGTCTTTCTACCGGTGCTCTACATCCCCAAACAAGACGAAAGGAAACTATCTCTCTCTTTGTTTCATCAACTCTTTTCTGTGGTAAAGCCAAGTATGGTCGATGCCATCAGCCGCAAATCTATTGCGTTAAGCCTCAAGGCTA
Organism: Avena sativa; assembly: GCA_916181665.1. Classification (NCBI taxonomy): domain Eukaryota; kingdom Viridiplantae; phylum Streptophyta; class Magnoliopsida; order Poales; family Poaceae; genus Avena; species Avena sativa. The sequence goes on along the minus strand of OV702290.1, from coordinate 175,314,124 downwards.
AAGAAAGCAATAAGTATCTCTACAATAAACTCCAGATCCTCCATATTCTTTGCCTTTCGGGATTCCACCATGATCTGGCTCCACATCCGTCTCTAGAAGTTATATCCGTGCACCTCAATTGCGTGATCCTTTGGTTCTTACCGGCGCAAGAAGAATCTGATCCGACGATGTCTAACTAAATCTTTCTGTTGATATCAAGGGACTCTATTGTTTGAAGGCAATATTGTTTCCGTACTTCATTTCTCAAATCCGAGAGAAGTTACGATGCTATTGTTATAGTGGGTCAAACCTCTCCAATCTAGCTCTTTTCTTCCGGCGACACAAAGATCCATCCTCTCTAGTATCAGTAAACCTTTAATCTTAATGATGTGTCTTTCTTTATCCGTGATGCATCATCTTGTCTTCTTCTTTCACAAGTGGTTCTTTTTCTCTTATCATGTTTCTTGAGAAAACCGGAGCTATGTCTATCCTATCCTTCTTGTCTCACGACAATCCTTCAACTCTTCTAACCGTGGTGTCTCGAGCAAAACGCAAGACTCGCAACAAGTCTAGCAAGTTTCGCAAGGTGTAGTGGTCGCACCTTTCCGTTCTTCATCATCTTGGGAACGTGAGGGTCACCTTTGTTCCGAACACCCGCCTATCCTTGTGTTGTTTTCTTTTCCTAGGAATCTCGGGGCGAGATTCTTGTTTAGTGGGGGAGAGTTGTAGCATCCCAATTGTCTAACAATTGCAATGCTACTAGCCTAGTATATATATAGATGCTACTTCAAATATATAATTGTTGCATCATCATTATATCATGCTCATGTCATCATGCCACCTTGCATTTGAGCATCATATAAAACCCTTTTTGTTTTGGTTCTTATCTCATATGCATTATTAATTGTATTTGCCTCTTGATATTGTATTTGGTTCTTGATATATTGTTTAAATGCCCAAGTTGAGTTGGGGGCATATCTCTTATTAACTCCACCACCCTTTCTTTTCACCACCTTATAATTCCACCATCCAACTAAATATGAGCTTGGCACTTATTGGTTTTACCTCTAGCTCATGTGGGTTGGGATGGATCCAATTCTTTTCCACATGCTCTCATCTTAGCATCATGTTGTTTTCACAATATTGAAATATGAGAGCCACATGGCCACCTTTGCATGCCTTGAGAGTGGAACCCTTTTTCCTAGCTTCCATATGGATTATTATGGATTTATGCTCATGTGGGAATATTTTTGGGACTATTAAACATCTAGTGGAATATACACACTAGCAAGTCCCAATCATAATCAAATGTGATCATCCCCATCTACTCCACTTGGAACTTATTCTACAATTCTTTTGTTTGGCTCTATTCCAACTTTGGGAATGCATAAGAATGATGCCATGATTAATATTATTGTTTTTACAGGATTTAATCATGGCAATTGTCATTTTTGCATGGCCCATGCAAGGACCATCTTTTCTAGCTTCGGTTTTATTTGCTTTTTGAGTAGAGCTTTTAAAAACCACATCCCTCTCCCTCTCTTTTCTTGTCTTGTTTTTGTCTGATCATTGGTTGATCTTGGCTTGACCTTGTCCATAGTAAACCCTAATCTACCATACCCCCCATCTATACCTAAGTACCCTAAGTCCACCACCTCTCTCTCTCTCGGCCTCCCCCTCTCTCTTACCTAGCTGGCCACCTAGCTACCCCCAGCCCCAACCAAACCCTAGCTACCTCGAGCCATACCCCTCTCTACCCGAGCCTAGCTCCCAACCCTAGCCCGAGCTCCCTACCTCCCTCCCTCTCCTTTCTCTCTGCCCTAGGGGCCCCAGCCCGAACCACCCCGACCCTGGCCTGCCCTACCCCACCTGGAAGCCTCACCTGCCCCTCCACTACCTTCCCAGACCGAGCACGTGAGAGAGAAGAGGAGGAAAAAGGTGGCCGAGCCACCTTTTCCATCTACCCCTCCCCCACGGCGTCTCCCTTTCCCTCTCTGCCTTATCTCCTCCACCTCGCCTCTCTGGCCTCTCCCAGATCCCCCAGGCACCTGCCGCTCCTCCCCTTCCTCTCCGCCAGCAGCTACCCCCGACGCCAGCCACCGTCGGCCTCCGCCACGTCCCATTGATCCAGGCGTGCAGAGAGACCATGGGTGGCCTGGGAGTTCGAGGAGGGTCCCCTGATACGCCCTGTACACGCCGTCGACGAAGAGGAGCACCGGAGCCGCCAGTACCGACGCGCCTCCCCGAAACCCTAACCCGAGCCGTCCGTCTGCGTCCTCGTCGTTCCACGGCTCGCCGACCCGATCCATCGCCACCGACGCCCTCTCGGTGAGCTCCCCAACCCCCAGACATCGTCGCCGTTGCCGTCTCGCCCTAGCCTCGCCGGATGTTTCGTCGAGCACCCTCTGCGCGCCGCTGCACGTGTCTGTCCGCTCGCTCCCGGCCGCATCGCAGCCCTATCTAGACCCCGCCCGCTCTCCTGTCACCTAGCCCACCTAGCCGCACTAGTTCGCCACCCCAGTGCGCGCCCGCAGGTCCCCGGTTCGAGCCCCGCGCGCTGCGCTCCGCGCGCTCGTCACCGACCTGTCCACAGACGCGAGGAAGAACAACAGTACGGTCGTGGCCTTTTGCGCATACCCCCCCACCTTTTTGTCTCGCAACCCGCGCTCCCTCTAGGCCCACTAGTCGGTGTCTGTTGCCAGTTTGCAAAAAGTCACCTGCGCTCTGTTTTCAGCAACCCGCGGTCCCTGGCTCGGCCGCGTGGCCCCAGTCCGCCCAGCCGCTGTCACGTGGGCCTGCGAGCCCGTCGACCCCACCCGTCGGTCTCTGGGGCTAGCAGCAGTCGCGGTGACAGAAGTTTTTCTCGCGCGTGTGCTGCTGAGTCAGCCTGGCCCCACCTGTAATTGACTGTGTCTGGATCTGTCTGGGTATAAAAAGGATTTCTGTAATCTGATTAAATTCAAACCTTTTCAAATTGATTTAAATTCAAATTCAAATCTGTTTTTAAATATCTTTTAATTTATAAACCCAATTAATACAAATAATATATGTTTTGAGATCAGAAAAATGTGAGGATTTCAAATATGCCATTCAAAATCTATTTTGAACATTTAAAATTCCAAGTTTAGTTAAATTACAATAAAATTGCCCTTTCGTCTTAAATAATTAATAACTTTTGTTTTATAACTCCAAATTTAACAAATAATATGTCTAAAATGATTAGCTCGACGAGACCTTTCTGTTTATGCATTCCTTGGTTTGCTTTGAAGCATGCATCATATAAATATAATGTGTACAGCAACTAATATGAGAATAAAATGGGGCCAAAACTAAATAAAATGCTTTATTATTGTATTCCACACCTCACCCATGCCATGCTACTTTATTGCCATGCAAATTGTGCATCATTCATCATGGCATGATTGTTTGCTTGTCGCATTTATTCATATGCTTGTGCACTTTATTTATGTTGGCCCTTGTTTGTTTGGTTCTTCCTCGGATAGACGCTGAGCAGGGGATATATCAAGACAACCAGGAGCACTACCCAGATCCATCCCTTGCTTCAACTGAGCTGCCAGGCAAGCACTACCACATGCTCGCATACATATAGTACCTATTGCCTCTATCTTATTCTTGCATCATCGAGTCGCGAATGCATTAAATTGAATCCCAAGTACTGCATGGCCTTTACTTTTAAACCCCACCGAAGCTTGTTCCTCCATCCCATGAGCCATTACCACAGGAGTTGTTTGAGCCATGCGAGTCGTAGAACAGCATGTGTAGGGTATGTGAGTGTCTGATGGATAACGAGGTACCTATACAACTTAACCTGAGTAGTAATGGGATAACTAATGAAAGTGGCATCGGTGAGCCATATTCGCTATTTGGTTTTTCAGGCTCACTTGTGTCCCGTAAGACCCCGAGTACTTGATTCCTGTTCCAAGATTATTCACGCTATCCACATCCAGGAGGCCTTATGGACCCCCCTGAGCCAGAGCTTGATTCATTCTTATTTCTTGGGGCCACAAACTAGTTTGAGGTTTTATTTACTATCCTGTACTTATGCCATGCTTTACTGCTTTATTTAAAATTGTGCGAGGAGCACACTGTACTGTTTAGGAAAGCGGAGTGTTTTCGCGGTGTCGACAAGCCCAGTCACATTTTCGGGTTCCCAGTCGTTCACAGCCATTGACGCAAACCTTGAGGCCGTCTCGGAGTCAGCTAACTTCGTTGCGGGTAGCTCAATGGGGTGGCCCCCTGAAATATTTCTGAATCCTGTAATTGCTTTGTCGTGACTGCCTCTTTGGGTTTTGATTTGGTTTTTCCGAGGCATATCGAGTGCGTGTTGCTATTTGTGCACCCCTGCAGGGTAAAACTTTCTGAAAGCCGTGTCCGCGGTTATGGACGACTTGGAGCACAGTTTCTCGATCATAGACAAGCATAACTAAAGTACCGCTTTTAATCTGACTAGACTAGGTACCTGACTAGTAAATAGCACAACACTCATGGAATGTTTAATAAGACTGCCAACGGATGGGGGGTTGTTCGTCCGCTTCCTCGTCGGTAAGCGAGGAGGAGGATGGATCTGTGGATATTACCGTTTTAATTGTTATAACTGTTGTTATTAATTCACGGACATCCGTCTATCTCTGGTTAGGCGGATGGTTAGCGAGTATCTATAGAATTGCTAGGGTTTATCTTTTGCTGCAATTGCGTCACCCCAGGTTGTGTCCCCTTTAGAGGCATAAAGACTTGCTGAGCACCCCTAGGGTCTCACACGATAAATTATTGATTCAGATGGACAAGTACACTCGCAAGATGGATACTGGGTGGAAGAGACGGACGATATGGGCAACGATCATTCGGTGTAGAGATTCCGGGAACGGGGATCCATGAGATCTGTGGGCGGGATCTGCTTATTTATGGGGCATCTTATGCCGATTTGCTTCTTATCCGTACTCGGATTTTGTCTTCCGCTTCCTCTTGAAACTCTGTTGATTGATGTATGAGGAGATATCCTAAACTATTATATCTAGCTAGGATATTTGGATCTTGCCGTATGGCGTTGCTATATTTCCTTTCTTTTTAGATGGAATGGCTCTGATGTACTATTGTATGGTGGCTTGCATACATACTCATTTGTGTATGTAGTTGATCCCTTCGCCTGCCGATTACGCCGCCCGTTCTTGTCCCGATGTTTGGAAATGGTTGGGACGGCCGAAAGGTCTACCTGTGAGTGGCATTTGGGCCCCACCGTACTATTTCAACCATTTCTGATCATCCAGGCTTGTACTAGGAGCGTAATTCACCGAGGTAGTTACATTTTCACATACCAGAGATGGATCCACTAGTGTCATTGAAATGTGTGTTCTCTTCAGAGACCACACATGGATCCACCAATGTCATTGCATGTGTGTTCTTCTTACTAACAACAACTGGAGTCATTGCATGTGTGTTCTTTTCACATACCACATATGGATCCACCAGTGTCATTGAAATGTGTGTTCTCTTCAGAGACCACACATGGATCCACTAGTGTCATTGCATGTCTGTTCTTTTTACTAACAACAACTGGAGTCATTGCATGCGTGTTTTTTTCACATACCACATATGGATCCACTAGTGTCATTGCATTTGTGCTCTTTTCACAATCCACCTATGGATCCACTAGTGTCATTGCATGTGTGTTATTTTTACCAACAACAACCAGAGTCATTGCATGTGTGTTCTTTTCACATCCCACATATGGTTCCACCAGTGCCATTGCATGTGTGCTCGTTTCACAATCCACCTATGGATCAACCAGTGTCATTGCATGTGTGTTCTTTTTACTAACAACAACCAGAGTCATTGCATGTGTGTTCTTTTCACATACCACATATGGATCCACCAGTGTCAATACATGTGTGTTCTTTTCACAATCCACCTATGGATCCACCAGTGTCATTGCATGTGTGCTCTTTTTACTAACAACAACCAGAGTCATTGAAATGTGTGTTCTCTTCAGCGACCACACATGCATCCACAATGTCATTGCTTGTGTGTTCGTTTCACAATCCACCTATGGATCGACCAGTGTCATTGCATGTGTGCTGTTTTACTAACAACAACCAGAGTCATTGCATGTGTGTTCTCTTCAAAGACCACACATGGATCCACCGGTGTCATGGCATGTGTGTTATTTTTACTAACAACAACTAGAGTCATTGAAATGTGTGTTCTCTTTAGAGACCACACATGGATCCACCAGTGTCATTGAAATGTGTGTTCTCTTCAGAGACCACACAGGGATCCACCAGTGTCATTGCATGTGTGTTCTTTTTCTAACAACAACTGGAGTCATTGCATGTGTGTTCTTTTCACATACCACATATGGATCCACCAGTGTCATTGCATGTGTTCTCTTTTCACAATCCACGCGTGGATCCACTGGAGTCATTGCATGTGTGTTCTTTTTACTAACAACAACCAGAGTCATTTCATGTGTGTTCTTTTCACATACCACATATGGATCCACTAGTATCATTACATGTGTGTTCTTTTCACATACCACATATGGATCCAACAATGTCATTGAAATGTGTGTTCTCTTCAGAGACCACACATGGATCCACCAGTGTCATTGCATGTGTGTTCTTTTTACTAACAACAACTAGAGTCATTGCATGTGTGTTCTTTTCACATACCACATATGGATCCACCAGTGTCATTGCATGTGTGTTCTTTTCATAATCAACCTATGGATGCACCAGTGTTATTACATGTGTGCTCTTTTTACTAAAAACAACCAGAGTCATTGCATGTGTGATCGCTTCAGAGACCGCACATGGATCCACCAGTATCATTGCATGTGTGTTCTTTTACTAACAATCAGAGTCATTGAAATGTGTGTTCTCTTCAGAGACCACACATGGATCCACCAGTGTCATTGCATGTGAGTTCCTTTTACTAACAACAATTGGAGTCATTGCATGTGTGTTCTTTTCACATACCACATATGGATCCACCAGTGTCATTGCATGTGTGCTCTTTTCACAATCCACCTATGGATCCACCAGTGTCATTGCATGTGTGTTCTTTTCACATACCACAGATGGATCCACTAGTGTCATTGAAATGTGTGTTCTCTTCAGAGACAACACATGGATCCACCAATGTCATTGCATGTGTGTTCTTCTTACTAACAACAACTGGAGTCATTGCATGTGTGTTCTTTTCACATACCACATATGGATCCACCAGTGTCATTGCATGTGTGTTCTTTTCACAATCCACCTATGGATCCACCAGCGTCATTGCATGTGTGTTCTTTTCACATACCACATATGGATCCACCAGTGTCATTGAAATGTGTGTTCTCTTCAGAGACCACACATGGATCCACTAGTGTCATTGCATGTGTGTTCTTTTTACTAACAACAACTGGGTCATTGCATGCGTGTTCTTTTCGCATACCACATATGGATCCACTAGTTTCATTGCATGTGTGCTCTTTTCACAATCCACCTATGGATCCACTAGTGTCATTGCATGTGTGTTATTTTTACCAACAACAACCAGAGTCATTGCATGTGTGTTCTTTTCACATACCACATATGGATCCACCAGTGCCATTGCATGTGTGCTCGTTTCACAATCCACGCGTGGATCCACTGGAGTCATTGCATGTGTGTTCTTGTTACTAACAACAACCAGAGTCATTTCATGTGTGTTCTTTTCACATACCACATATGGATCCACTAGTATCATTACATGTGTGTTCTTTTCACATACCACATATGGATCCAACAATGTCATTGAAATGTGTGTTCTCTTCAGAGACCACACATGGATCCACCAGTGTCATTGCATGTGTGTTCTTTTTACTAACAACAACTAGAGTCATTGCATGTGTGTTCTTTTCACATACCACATATGGATCCACCAGTGTCATTGCATGTGTGTTCTTTTCATAATCAACCTATGGATCCACCAGTGTCATTACATGTGTGCTCTTTTTACTAAAAACAACCAGAGTCATTGCATGTGTGATCGCTTCAGAGACCGCACATGGATCCACCAGTATCATTGCATGTGTGTTCTTTTACTAACAATCAGAGTCATTGAAATGTGTGTTCTCTTCAGAGACCACACATGGATCCACCAGTGTCATTGCATGTGTGTTCCTTTTACTAACAACAACTGGAGTCATTGCATGTGTGTTCTTTTCACATACCACATATGGATCCACCAGTGTCATTGCATGTGTGCTCTTTTCACAATCCACCTATGGATCCACCAGTGTCATTGCATGTGTGTTCTTTTCACATACCACAGATGGATCCACTAGTGTCATTGAAATGTGTGTTCTCTTCAGAGACCACACATGGATCCACCAATGTCATTGCATTTGTGTTCTTCTTACTAACAACAACTGGAGTCATTGCATGTGTGTTCTTTTCACATACCACATATGGATCCACCAGTGTCATTGCATGTGTGTTCTTTTCACAATCCACCTATGGATCCACCAGCGTCATTGCATGTGTGTTCTTTTCACATACCACATATGGATCCACCAGTGTCATTGAAATGTGTGTTCTCTTCAGAGACCACAGATGGATCCACTAGTGTCATTGCATGTGTGTTCTTTTTACTAACAACAACTGGGTCATTGCATGCGTGTTCTTTTCGCATACCACATATGGATTCACCAGTGTCATTGCATGTGTGCTCTTTTCACAATCCACCTATGGATCCACTAGTGTCATTGCATGTGTGTTATTTTTACCAACAACAACCAGAGTCATTGCATGTGTGTTCTTTTCACATACCACATATGGATCCACCAGTGCCATTGCATGTGTGCTCGTTTCACAATCCACCTATGGATCCACCAGTGTCATTGCATGTGTGTTGTTTTTACTAACAACAACCAGAGTCATTGCATGTGTGTTCTTTTCACATACCACATATGGATCCACCAGTGTCAATATATGTGTTTTTTTTCACAATCCACCTATGGATCCACCAGTGTCGTTGCATGTGTGCTCTTTTTACTAACAACAACTAGAGTCATTGAAATGTGTGTTCTCTTCAGAGACCACACATGCATCCACAATGTCATTGCTTGTGTGTTCTTTTCACAATCCACCTATGGATCGACCGGTGTCATTGCATGTGTGTTCTTTTTACAAACAACAACCAGAGTCATTTCATGTGTGTTCTTTTCACATACCACATATGGATCCACCAGTGTCATTGAAATGTGTGTTCTCTTCAGAGACCACACATGGATCCTACAGTGTCATTGCATGTGTGTTCTTTTTACTAACAACAACCAGAGTCATTCAAATGTGTGTTCTCTTTAGAGACCACACATGGATCCACCAGTGTCATTGCATGTGTGTTCTTTTTACTAACAACAACCAGTGTCATTGAAATGTGTGTTCTCTTTAGAGACCACACATGGATGCACCAGTCTCATTGCATGTGTGTTCTTTTTACTAACAACAACCAGAGTCATTGAAATGTGTGTTCTTTTCACATACCACATATGGATCCAGTAGTGTCATTGAAATGTGTGTTCTCTTCAAAGACCACACGTGGATCCACCAGTGTCATTCCATGTATGTTCTTTTTTACTAACAACAACCAGAGTCATTGAAATGTGTGTTCTCTTTAGAGACCACACATGGATCCACCAGTGTCATTGCATGTGTGTTCTTTTTACTAACAAGAACCAGAGTCATTGAAATGTGTGTTCTTTTCACATACCACACATGGATCCACCAGTGTCATTGCATGTTTGTTCTTTTTACTAATAACAACCAGAGTCATTGCATGTGTGTTCTTTTCACATACCACATATGGATCCACAAGTGTCATTGCATGTGTGTTCTTTTCACAATCCACCTATGGATCCACCAGTTTCATTGCATGTGTGCTCTTTTTACTAACAACAACCAGAGTCATTGCATGTGTGTTCTCTTAAGAGACAACACATGGATCCACCAGTATCATTGCATGCGTGTTCTTTTTACTAACAACAACCAGAGTCATTGAAATGTGTGTTCTCTTCAGAGACCACACATGAATCCACCAGTGTCATTGTATGTGTGTTCTTTTCACAATCCACCTATGGATCCACTAGTGTCATTGCATGTGTGCTCTTTTTACTAACAACAACCAGAGTCATTGCATGTGTGTTCTCTTCAGAGACCACACATGGATCGACCGGTGTCATTGCATGTGTGTTCTTTTTACTAACAACAACCAGAGTCATTTCATGTGTGTTCTTTTCACATGCCACATATGGATCCACCAGTGTCATTGAAATGTGTGTTCTCTTTAGAGACCACACATGGATCCTACAATTTCATTGCATGTATGTTCTTTTTACTAACAACAACCAGAGTCATTGAAATGGTGTTCTCTTTAGAGACCACACATGGATCCACCAGTGGCATTGCATGTGTGTTCTATTTACTAATAACAACCAGAGTTATTGAAACGTGTGTTCTTTTTGCATACCACACATGGATCCACCAATGTCATTGCATGTGTGTTCTTTTTACTAACAACAACTAGAGTCATTACATGTGTGTTCTCTTCACATACCACATATGGATCCACCAGTGTCATTGCATGTGTGTTCTTTTCACAATCCACCTATGGATCCACCAGTGTCTCTGCATGTGTGCTCTTTTTACTAACAACAACCAGAATCATTGCATGTGTGATCTATTCAGAGACCGCACATGGATCCACCAGTATGATTGCATGTGTGTTCTTTTTACTAACAACCAGAGTCATTGAAATGTGTGTTCTCTTCAGAGACCACAGATGGATCCACCAGTGTCATTGCATGTGTGTTCTTTTTACTAACAACAACTAGAGTCATTGCATGTGTGTTCTTTTCACATACTACATATGGATCCACTAGTGTCATTGCATGTGTGCTCTTTTCACAATCCACCTATGGATCCACCAGTGTCATTGCATGTGTGTTCTTTTCACACACCACATATGGATCCACCAGTGTCATTGAAATGTGTGTTCTCTTCAAAGACCACACATGGATCCACCAATGTCATTGCATGTGTGTTCTTTTTACTAACAACAACTGGAGTCATTGCATGTGTGTTTATTTCACATACCACATATGGATCCACTAGTGTCATTGCATGTGTGTTCTTTTCACAATCCACCTATGGATCCACCAGCGTCATTGCATGTGTGTTCTTTTCACATACGACATATGGATCCACCAGTGTCATTGAAATGTGTGTTCTCTTCAGAGAGAACACATGGATCCACTAGTGTTATTGCATGTGTGTTCTTTTTACTAACAACAACTGGAGTCATTGCATGTGTGTTCTTTTCATATACCACATATGGATCCACCTGTGTCATTGCATGTGTGCTCTTTTCACAATCCACCTATGGATCCACTAGTGTCATTGCATGTGTGTTCTTTTTACCAACAACAACCAGAGTCATTGCATGTGTGTTCATTTCACATACCACATATGGATCCACCAATGTCATTGCATGTGGGCTCTTTTCACAATCCACCTATGGATCCACCACTGTCATTGCATGTGTGTTCTTTTTACTAACAACAACCAGAGTCATTGCATGTGTGTTCTTTTCACATACCACATATGGATCTACCAGTGTCAATACATGTGTGTTCTTTTCACAATCCACCTATGGATCCACAAGTGTCATTGCATGTGTGCTCTTTTTACTAACAACAACTAGAGTCATTGAAATGTGTGTTCTCTTCAGAGACCACACATGCATCCACTGTGTCATTGCTTGTCACATCCCAAGATTTTCCAAATCTTGTAATGTGAAAAATAAATTAAACAAAATAAAATTTTGTTGAAAATCAGGGTGAAAAGAAACTTTTGTTTCTAAAAGGAAAACTTTAGCCAAAGTTTGTTAAAGATGGGATTCTAAAAGTTTGAATCCAACAAAATCCAAATCAAGGGAATTGCATTCCTCAATGAATGTATCTGGAATTTAAACACTTGGAAAATAAATCCAAAATCCCTAAGCCCTGATGGAAGGAAATCAATTTCCAAAGTATCTCTAAATCTATGGATTTGATCCATACCAAATTTGATCAACCAATATTCTCAAAGGATCAAGAAAAGACCATAGAGATTGGTTTCACTTAGTTTGAAACCATAGACAAAATCTTGTGAACATAATAAGATAAGGAAATTGAATTTCCAAAGCTAATAAAGCCCTTACCAAAAACCCATACCCTTTGGTGAGCAAATAATCCTAAAGGGATTTATAAAGATAAAACATTTATCAAAGGAAAATAAATTGTTTTGGAAACACTGTTTTAGATCTTTTAATAAAAGACTTTGGTTTCAAATGAAAAGATAAGCCAAATTAATTTTGGCCAAACTTTTGAAATAAAATATTTTGTTTTGATAAAATGAGTAAAGGTTTATTTAAATAAAATAAAGGATTTAAATATCCAATTTTATTTAAGTAAAATAAAACCTTTTCCCATTTTAAATGAACACCAAGTATTTTATTACTACTTTGAAATCTTTTATTAAAAGGTTTTGCTTTGATTAAAATGAGTAAAGGATTATTTAAATAAAATAATAAGGATTTAAATATCCAATTTTATTTAAGTAAAGGCTTTCCCATTTTAATTAAAACACAAAAACTTATTTATTTATTTAAATAAGTTTCCAAGTATTCTTTTATTTTTCAAACTAAACCTTCTGGTTTGGTTTTGAAAATAATTGGAATTCAAATGGAAATTTTATTTAAATAAATCAAACACTATTAAACAACTAAAGATCCATTTTCTTTAATTATTAAATGGATCTTAAAATAATTAAAAATATTATTTCATTTTGAGATTTGGATTATGTTGCCAAAACAGAACCAAATTCAAATGAAAAGTTTGCTGTTTGAATTGATTTGAGTGTTGTTTGAATGTGTGAATAATTGTTTGAATTTGAAAACAGAAAAAGAATTAGAAAAAGGAAAAAGAAAACAGACAGAAAAAATATAGGAAAAGGCAGACCCAGCCCACTAAGGCCCAGTACCAGCCCAGCCTCTCACTGCCCGAAGAAACCTTTTCTCACTCAGAAACAGACCCGCTGAGTCAATGGCAACCCGGACCCACTTCTCCCTCTCACTCACTCGCTGACATCAGACCCCACCTCCTCTTACTCCCCCCCGAACCGTTTTTCTTCACCAACTAAACAACCCGCAGAGTGATTGACCGGTGGACCCCCTCCTCTCTCCTTTTCCCACTGACCGTTGGACCCCACTATTACTGCTCATCGTCTTCACCCACCCCGCAGCGACCAGTTCTTCTCCCCCAGACGACGCTGCCGTTGCTGTCCATGAATGCCGAGATCAATTCGCCTTAATGCCGCGTTAATTCCTCGTCGCGACCACGCCCTTTTAGTCGCCTCGCTCTCTCCTCCGTTTTCCCTCAGACCCCTTCCCCAAGCTTGCCCCCAGGCCGCCTCAATTCCTCCCCGAGCACCCTCTGCTCCGACGAGCTGTCGCGGCAATTCCGGCCAACTCCGACCACCCCTCTGCCTCTACTTCACACGAGTGGACTCCTCTCGACCTCACGCATCTCCTAGCACTCCTAGTTCGCCCGCGGGAGCACCAGAACCCCGACTCCAACAAGCCCCGAGCCAGCGCCGCCGTCTGCTCCAACTGCGGCGACATCTCCCCGGTAAACCTGACCTCCCCTCTCATCCTCGTTGACCCGATGATGATCTACAAGCTCATACGAACCTAACGACACCTTCCGTTTGACCTAGGGTGCCCCCTATCCTCGCCTCCGTCGTCGACAGTGAGCACCACCGTCTGTCTCGCCTCCGACGAGTTTCCCCGGTAAGCCTTGACCACCCCGAGCCCTCTCGTTCACGCTCACAGCTCCGCCATGATCTCCTGCGTCTAACCCAGACCTCTGTTTGTCTTCTCATGATCCACAGCGACGCCAACGACGACCACCTGACGCACCGACGCCGTCCTCCACTCCGGCGAGCAATCGCAGCCGTGCCCGAGCGCCCCTCGTCGAACCGCGAGTACCTTGAGCACCGTCGTGACCCCCTGAGCCCGGTGAGCTACTCCCCTTTCTCCCTCACCCCCTGTAGCGTCGCCTCCGTCGTCGACCGATCGTTCCGCCGCCGGTAGCCACCGCTCTGCCGCCGGTTTTTGACCAAACGATAAGGAACCGTTGGATGTAGATCCACCGGATTGGATAGATTGACTAAGCGAAAGGGTATCTGTTGATCTGCACCGTGCGTAGCCACTTAGATCTGACGATCCAGGAAGGTTGATCCATGCGAACCGGTATGGACCAATGATATCACGACGCGTGGCCAGTACTCTGTTTAAAATCAGATTTGAAAACAGATTTAAGTGCCATTTTCAAACCCTTGTATCTTTTGATCCACACGTCCAAATTTTACAAATTTGATGTCGTTGGAATCATCAAGACAATCCCTAGCCAACCCTACCATTAGTTTAGCAAATAGTATCTGTTAGCTTGTTTGATTTTGTAGATTCTTTTGTGTGCTTGCTAACATTAGAAAAATCATTTAAAAATGATTTTAGGGTTAAAACCTTTGCAATTTAGTTTGTTGTGACCTTACTGACCCTAGGAACCAACCCATAGTTTGGAAAATGATTTTGGAAAAGAATAGGATGGATTAATTAGTTTAGTCCATTTCTAGCTAACTAAAACTATTTGTTTTGTTTATGAAAATGCTTTCATAAAGAAAACTTTGGAGAAAATGTTTTGAACCAAACCTACTGACCCAAAACACCAAGTTTTGCAATAGCAACTCATTTGGTGAACCCTATAGACTAAAGCCCTAGTAGACATATTTCTTCACCACATAAAATGACCAAAAAGGTGCCTTGTTTTGAAAATGGTTTTGAGGTGAAACCTTTTGCTAACAACTTTGCCACTTTGGTAAATGACCAATTTGGATCTTACAAAGTTTAGGAATCTAATAGAAACCCTTTTGCAAATGACTTTGCCATTTTGGTAAATGACCAATTTGGAACTTACAAAGTTTAGAAGCCTAGTGAAGACCATCCCTACAATAGAACCAACCTTTGCATGCTTATGCATGACTTAGATGTACCCAAATGTCTATGACCCACTAGGAACCACTTTTGCAAACAAAGCAAAGCTTGGCATGCTTGCATGCAATTCTTTGACTTTGTTATTTTTGTTTGTGTATGTTGTTTTGCTTGATTGGTAGATTGAGTTTGTGCCTTGCTTGATTGTTGTAGTAACTTGAAGAGTGAGTTCGTTGCAAGGACAAGGAGTGAACTTATACCCTCTACCAAAAAGGCAAGTGATACTTCATACTATCTATCCCATTATTTTCAATATGCATTAGTGTTTTTGCTAAGTAAAACTTGCATGGTTTTTATTTTGCTAAGTATAGACCTTGCTATAGGAAAACTAGTAGAATGAATCCTTAGTAGGATTTTCCTAAGTTAAGAACCCTATTACTACCAAGCTTAGCCTAGCTACTAGAAAACAAGGGTGGTTTATATATTCACACTATGGAAAAATATTCTAAGTCTAAGGACTTGTTTTTATTTAACAAAACAACTAAGTTAATGAATCACCTGGGTGGAATGGATGGAATGGTTATGTTGAGTGGTTACACAAGGCCAGGGGTACTGGTGAACCTTGTGTATCTCACTTGTGGATGGCCACCCAGGAAACAAAGAGATTTGAGATGTCAAATGTTGAGAAGCTTCAAGTGCAACCACTTGGCAATATGGGCTCTGCCATGATCATATAGGTTGCAAGAACTTAGCCACATGGACAGTGGGTGGTAGTGTTTGATAGGTTGGAGCGCGTCCATGTTGGTCTAAGGGAAGGCTTCTGAAAGATTTTGTCTTGGGAAACCAAGTCTTGTGGGGAAAGTGCACCACCTCTGCAGAGTGTAAAAAACTAAGTACTTAGCCATGTCCCTGGTAAAGGACAATTTGAGCATCAAGACATGGAAGCAATCAAGAATCTCATCACTCCAATTTCTAAATTAAAACTTGTGGGTGAACAAGGGTTGTGTGAAATTCTTCAATCTTTGATGGAGAGATGGCTTGGTACAAGGATCTCAAAATCTTAGATTGAGGAAAATTGTTTTTGCCAAGCAAATCTTCAGTCTTTGATTGGTAGATGCCCTGAGTGGATCTCCAGTCTTTGATTAGTAGATGTCTTGGAAAGTTTTTGCCAAACAAAACTTAGTGTTTTCAAAAATGATAGGAAAAAAATCTATTTTGAGCAATGCAAGCCTCAACTCCACTTAGCCAAAATGCATATAGATGATAGACTCCACTATACTACCAAAGTATCACTTGCCAATACAATTCAAATGTATTGACCCTTGTGGCTGTAACTTGTAATGTTGCAGGTTTGATTGATTTAGTGAAGATTGATTGATTAGGATTACAAAGTCTACAACCAACATCTGCCTGTGGCACTTTGAAGATGAAGGACCCATGATTATAGTTATTTCGCTGCAATGTAATGTAAATAGCCAATGAGCTATGTTTGATGTAATAAAATTATTTTATTCCTGGTTATAAAGTTGTATTATGACCTTTGTTTCTCGATATTACATCTGAACTGTGGATGCTAGCTATTGATCCAGGGACTAGCATTGTAAACACAGGGGACTCAATCTTATTAAAGGTTGGGGACGCTACATTGCTTGTGTGTTCTTTTTACTAACAACAACCAGGGTCGTTTCATGTGTGTTCTTTTCACATACCATAGATGGATCCACCAGTGTCATTGAATGTGTGTTATCTTCAGAGACCACACATGGATCCACCAGTGTCATTGCATGTGTGTTCTTCTTACTAACAACAACCAGAGTCATTGAAATGTGTGTTCTCTTTAGAGACCACACATGGATCCACCAGTGTCATTGCATGTGTGTTCTTTTTACTAACAACAACCAGAGTCATTGAAATGTGTGTTCTTTTCACATACCACACATGGATCCACCAATGTCATTCCATGTGTGTTCTTTTTACTAATAAAACCAGAGTCATTGCATGTGTGTTCATTTCACATACCACATATGGATCCACCAATGTCATTGCATGTGTGTTATTTTCACAATCCACCTATGGATCCACCAGTGTCATTGTATGTGTCCTCTTTTTACTAACACCAACCAAAGTCATTACATGTGTGTTATCTTCAGAGACCACACATGGATCCACCAGTATCATTGCATGTGTGTTCTTTTTACTAACAACAACCAGAGTCATTGAAATGTGTGTTCTCTTCATAGACCACACATGGATCCAGAAGTGTCATTGCATGTGTGTTCTTTTTACTAACAACAACTGGAGTCATTGCCTGTGTATTCTTTTCACATACCACGTATAGATCCACCAGTGTCATTGCATGTGTGCTCTTCTCACAATCCACCTATGGATCCACCAGTGTCATTGCATGTGTGTCATTTCACATGCCACATATGGATCCACCAGTGTCATTGAAATGTGTGTTCTCTTCAGAGACCACACATGGATCCACCAGTGTCATTGCATGTGTGTTCTTTTTAGTAACAACAACTGGATTCATTACATGTGTGTTCTTTTCACATACCACATATGGGTCCACCAGTGTCATTGCATGTGTGCTCTTTTCACAATCCACCTATGGATCCACGAGTGTCATTGCATGTGTGTTCTTTTTACTATCAACAACCAGAGTCATTACATGTGCGTTCTTTTCACATACCACATATGGATCCACCGGTGTCATTGCATGTGTGCTCTTTTCACAATCCACCCGTGGATCCTCTAGAGTCATTGCATGTGTGTTCTTTTTACTAACAACAACCGGAGTCATTTCATTTGTGTTCTTTTCACATACCACATATGGATCCACCAGTGTCATTATATGTGTGTTCTTTTTACAATCCACCTATGGATCCACCAGTGTCATTGCATGTGTGCTCTTTTTACTAACAACAACCAGAGTCATTGCATGTGTGTTCTCTTTAGAGACCACACATGGATCCACCGGTGTCATTGCATATGTGTTCTTTTTACTAACAACAGCCAGAGTCATTTCATGTGTGTTCTTTTCACATACCACATATGGATCCACCAGTGTCATTGAAATGTGTGTTCTCTTGAGAGACCACACAAGGATCCTACAGTGTCATTGCATGTGTGTTATTTTTACTAACAACAACTAGAGTCATTGAAATGGTGTTCTCTTCAGAGACCACACATGGATCCACCAGTGTCATTGCATGGGTGTTCTTTTTACTAACAACAACTAGAGTCATTGCATGTGTGTTCTTTTCACAATCCACCTATGGATCCACCAGTGTCATTGCATGTGTGCTCTTTTTACTAACAACAACCAGAGTCATTGCATGTGTGATCTTTTCAGAGACCGCACATGGATCCACCAGTATCATTGCATGTGTGTTCTTTTACTAACAACCAGAGTCATTGAAATGTGTATTCTCTTCAGAGACCACACATGGATCCACCAGTGTCATTGCATGTATGTTCTTTTTACTAACAACAACTGGAGTCATTGCATGTGTGTTCTTTTCACATACCACATATGGATCCACCAGTGTCATTGCATGTGTGCTCTTTTCACAATCCACCTATGGATCCACAAGTGTCATTGCATGTGTGTTCTTTTCACATACCACATATGGATCCACTAGTGTCATTAAAATGTCTGTTCTCTTGAGAGACCACACATGGATCCACCAATGTCATTGCACGTGTGTTCTTTTTACTAACAACAACTGGAGTCATTGCATGTGTTTTATTTTCACATACCACATATGGATCCACTAGTGTCATTGCATGTGTGTTCTTTTCACAATCCACCTATGGATCCACCAGCGTCATTGCATGTGTGTTCTTTTGACATACCACATATGGATCCACCAGTGTCATTCAAATGTGTGTTCTCTTCAGAGACCACACATGGATCCACTAGTGTCATCGCATGTGTGTTCTTTTTACTAACAACTACTGGAGTCATTGCATGTGCGTTCTTTTCACATACCACATATGGATCCACCAGTGTCATTGCATGTGTGCTCTTTTCACAATCCACCTATGGATCCACTAGTGTCATTGCATGTGTGTTATTTTTACCAACAACAACCAGAGTCATTGCATGTGTGTTCTTTTCACATACCACATATGGATCCACCAGTGCCATTGCATGTGTGCTATTTTCACAATCCACCTATGGATCCACCAGTGTCATTGCATGTGTGTTCTTTTTACTAACAACAACCAGAGTCATTGCATGTGTGTTCTTTTCACATACCACATATGGATCCACCAGTGTCAATACATGTGTGTTCTTTTCACAATCCACCTATGGATCCACCAGTGTCATTGCATGTGTGCCCTTTTTACTAACAACAACCAGAGTCATTGAAATGTGTGTTCTCTTCAGAGACCACACATGCATCCACAATGTCATTGCTTGTGTGTTTTTTCACAATCCACCTATGGATCGACCAGTGTCATTGCATGTGTGCTCTTTTACTAACAACAACCAGAGTCATTGCATGTGTGTTCTCTTCAGAGACCACACATGGATCCACCAGTGTCATTGCATGTGTGTTCTTTTCACAATCCACCTATGTATCCACCAGTGTCATTGCATGTGTTGTCTTTTTACTAACAACAACCAGAGTCATTGCATGTGTGTTCTCTTCAGACACCACACATGGATCCACCAGTATCATTGCATGTGTTTTCTTTTTACTAACACCAACAAGAGTCATTGAAATGTGTGTTCTCTTCAGAGACCACACATGGATCCACCAGTGTCATTGCATGTGTGTTCTTTTTACTAACAACAACTAGAGTCATTGCATGTGTGTTCTTTTCACATACCACATATGGATCCACCAGTGTCATTGCATGTGTGCTCTTTTCACAATCCACCTATGGATCCACAAGTGTCATTGCATGTGTGTTCTTTTCACATACCACATATGGATCCACTGGTGTCATTGAAATGTATGTTCTCTTCAGAGACCACACATGGATCCACTAGTGTCATTGCATGTGTGTTCTTTTTACTAACAACAACTGGAGTCATTGCATGTGTGTTCTTTTCACATACCACATATGGATCCACCAGTGTCATTGCATGTGTGCTCTTTTCACAATCCACCTATGGATCCACTAGTGTCATTGCATGTGTGTTCTTTTTACCAACAACAACCAGAGTCATTGCATGTGTGTTCTTTTCACATACCACATATGGATCCACCAGTGCCATTGCATGTGTGCTCTTTTCACAATCCACCTATGGATCCACCAGTGTCATTGCATGTGTGTTCTTTTTACTAACAACAACAAGAGTCATTGCATGTGTGTTCTTTTCACATACCACATATGGATCCACCAGTGTCATTGCATGTGTGCTCTTTTCAGAATCCACGCGTGGATCCACTGGAGTCATTGCATGTGTGTTCTTTTTACTAACAACAACCGGAGTCATTT
Organism: Avena sativa; assembly: GCA_916181665.1. Taxonomy (NCBI): domain Eukaryota; kingdom Viridiplantae; phylum Streptophyta; class Magnoliopsida; order Poales; family Poaceae; genus Avena; species Avena sativa. Next base: position 175,293,613 of record OV702290.1, on the reverse strand, counting down.
CATGTGTGTTGTTTTCGCATACCACATATGGATCCACCAGTGCCATTCTATGTGTGTTCTTTTCACAATCCACCTATGGATCCACCAGTGTCATTGCATGTGTGCTCTTTTTACTAACAACAACCAGAGTCATTGCATGTGTGTTCTCTTCAGAGACCACACATGGATCCACCGGTGTCATTGCATGTGTGTTCTTTTCACAATCCACCTATGTATCCACTAGTGTCGTTGCATGTGTGCTCTTTTTACTAACAACAACCAGAGTCATTGCATGTG